>ML329948.1:0-10869 GCA_005239505.1 Nicotiana paniculata | reverse complement strand
TTTAACAAGGAAGAAGGATTGATCGCAAATACTAAATGCCTTTATTTTTAAGTCACACAACCCGAAGACGAATAAGAATTCATACATATGGACATATAGTTAAGAAAGCCGACAAAATGACATATATAGATATCGAATACCCTATTTAACCGAGCGAGTGGAATATCATCCTAATAGCATCATGAAAATACTTCAGCTACGATTCTAATGTCTTTCGCAGAAGGTCTTTCTAGCAATAGAATAGTAAAATATCACATTTGCGTCTTAGGAATTTCCCAGAATTCGTGCTAAAATGAAGGACGGAGCTTAGCCTTAACATACCTCTCCAACGAACGTCTGAATGCCGGTAGTTCCTTCACGAACGTTGTTCCTTACGTCCTAAGATTCGAAAAAACTATATATATGCAGCTTATACACACCTATAAACAGTTCATAATTGAGTTTAAATCGACAGATTTTCCATATGACCCTAACTTGACGAAACGTCCGTAGAACTTTGTAAAAACGATCATAAAAGAGTCCGAAGATGATTAACTTGGCAAACCAAGTATAAAGCTTGAATAACCAGCAATAAAAACAAATTTCTATCTTCCAAAAATAGCTCCAAACACAGCTAATAGAAGAGGGAAACGATTGCAAAGCGTAGAGATTGCGTTTCTAGGCACGGGGGCAAACTTTAACGATAGAAATCGTTAAAAACGCACCTTAATCACTCAAGAACAATATGGAACCCTCTCTTCAGATTTCTCACTGTTTTGGGATAAAGATGAAATATTTTGGGGTCTTAAAAGTCGGATTTTCCGACTTATACTACTTGTTTGACCCGACCCGGTTCGCGACCTGGTTTCAGCCCGGACAGTCCGTGGTAAAACAGTCATAACCTCTTACTCCGATGTCGGTTTGATGTGAGGTTTTTTTTTGTTGAGAAATAGACTCGTAGAAATTAGATTAGGTAGGTTGTGGGTCCCATAACTCTTTATATATTGGGAGAAATGATCTGATACATTTGACCCAAAGTTTAGAAAATTTATTAGAGAAATGTACGATAACTTTTGCCGACCTTTATTTCGCAACTTGCTTGACTACAAAAATTAACATGTGACTAGAGTGATATTATAATACCTCATAACACATTATTCTTAGAATATTATACACTCTTAGTCTTATCCCATAGGTGCAAGTTAACTTAAACCTTCCGAGCGCGCGGGGTGCTACTCGAGCCATTTCTTTAACCACGAACCTTTTTTTAAGGGATTCCTTTGACCTAAAGCTTTAGTTTAGTTCCTTGATATTACCACACATTTTCAGTCTTATTCTCCCAATGTGCTATACCTAATCAGATAAACCTAATATAACAACGCTATGTTACGTATATTACGTAAGAGAAGAGAAAAAAATGCATGGGGTCTCACACATTGTACCCAGAATAATTCTATATTCTAGCAATACAAAGAGCGTACTTCTCATTAATATCCATCAACAAATGATGAGCCAGCTCTGAGTTCACCTCCTGAGGATCTATTTCAAGCGCTATTAAAAAGGGAATACAAGTAATAGTATGGACAAGACCTTGACGCAATACAACTTCCACAATCTGTTTCAACAAATTCAAAGGTAGATCAGAATAGGAATCTACCCCATAATTCGAATAGGTGAAAATATCGATCTATAACATTAAGAATAACTACTCCATGCTTCAGAAAATAGCATTACATAGAATTTCCAAAATAATGAGGATTGATATGGGGAAATGTAATACCAGCAGTGAACAGACCAGCTCTTATACAAAATGTCCTTTAAGTGGGAGTGATTTCAGTACATACGAGCGACTTAACAAATCAGTTTTTACAGGAAAAGAAATACGAAAAATTAGGTAATTACCTTACGAGCAGACTGACGCACTTGTTCATTCACATCCAAGGATCTTTCTAAGATTTTAGCCCAATACAATTGAGCTATTCCCCCCACAAATATTGGTATCACCAGCCCCTGTCCTCTCACAAATCTCTACAGCACGCAAAACGTCTACAACTGGACAAGAGATGAAGCCCAATGACAGCTACAATTAGGGGTAGAAACATAAGCAGGGCTCAGTCTAAAGCTCGAACATCAGCACCTATTGTACAGTATCAAATAGATCTAGATGCGGAGGTTCTAGCTCAGTCGGTACATGTTGGACTAGTCCAGATTCCATAAGGATTCATAGCTACTCCAGTATTGCATAACAAGGGAATAGTTGAAAGCAATGAGGTTGATTTCGTTGTGTTTCAGATGAAGGATTCCACCAAGAGGTGGGGGGAAGATTATGTAATGACTAGCCAATTGTGGCTCTGACTGAAGATGCGGACGTAATGAGAGATCACCCAGTGAATCATGTAGGGGTGCAACGGACCTTGGCATCTGGTTGATTTATATGAGTTGTGGAGTTTAACATTGTGTATTATCAAACACTGTGACCTGTGACTTCGTTCCAAGAGGGGAAGTCCACCATCAAGGAATAGATTGTGGGGTCATGTGTTATATCAGTTTTGGCTTGGAATGTATAAGGCCTGAGATCTTGCAAGAGATAAAACTGGGACTTGTGATGTACGCCTCCTTAATAACCCTATACCTCAGTACCAAAGGAGTTATATAACCAACTTTAAATCTACAAAAGGTTTACTCAGCGTGGAAGTCACGGTTGCGGATTTTGGGGTGCTCTAAAGGGAGTATAGTGATTGACGAGCTTCTAAACTATATGGTTTGTGCCAAAGAATTATTTGTATAGAGCCTTACTGCTGTTTTAGACTTCAATACTACACAATATTATAAGTTAATTGTGCAATACCCAATTTTCTAGTACTGTCGAATAAGAAGAACCTGGTTCTTCTTGGTGTACTACTTACTACTATTTGCGGAATAATAAAGCAGTAAAGTAAAGACACAGATATTTTACGTGAAAAATACCTGGCTCAAAAGGTGAAAAAACCACGACCTACTCCTCAGTAGGATTTGCTCAAACACTTCACTAAACACTCTGAGCCAAACGGACTTACAAAATAAACTCTTTTGTAATCCTAGGACTAACTCTAATCCTCTTTGTATCAACTAGCCTCTAGCTAATTTCTACAGACTTCAAGCTAACTCTAACTTGAACAATGTGTACCTATTACAATTTGCTTCTAAGAAAGCTGAAAAGATACAATATTAAAACTCTTACTACAACAAACTAGATTCAATGATAAACGATGGAACTGTTTCTTCTAGTTGAACTGTAGTCTTTGTGTCGCACAATAATTCTGTTTGCAAAATATCTGGGAATTTTACTTTCAGCTCTTGATTCACTTCTACACTTGTGCATTCGTTTTTTGTTGTTGTCACTTTCAGCAGTAATAATTTGAGTATTTATAAAGTCAGTTATTGAGTTCTGGTCCGATTCTACCTGGGAGAAAAAGTTCTTATCAAACTCAACTTCCTTCCTTCGTTTCTGTCCTTGCCGAATTCAACTTCTATTCTCTTCATCAGTTTGCAATCTTTTCATATTAGGAGACATCATGTTAGTTCTTTGATACTCAGCAATCACTGATATCTCCTATGCTTCTACGATTCTTATGCCAACTGCTCTGTTCAGGTGTGTATGCTCTGATGGACTTGGTTCAACTTGTCAATATTTGTGTATCTTCAAAACCCATTCAGTGACATGGGCTAACAAATTCCCCTTTTTTGATGATGACAAACTCTGTGCTTTTATCCTGTATACACTTCAAACACTTTGTATATTTTTAAGCAATAATCATTGAGAACCAGGTTCATTAGGTTATAAATATCACACAACACATCTTCCCCCTTTTGGCATCATCGAAAAGTTGCAAAATTATACTTACCAGTTTTTTAATTCTTACTCATGGCCAATGTAGGCAACTGCAGGTGGAAACATGATTAATCATCAGAAGAAACTAATAATGTAAGCTAAATAAGAAATTGAGACATTTTTCAAAACTTTAAGCTTTCATTGATTAACAGGGTTGATCAACACCAAAACAGATTAAAATCAAAACAGCCGAAACATGAGCNCTTCATTTTTCTCCTTCTCCGTTGCTAACTCAGCTTTGAGAGCATCACGCTCAGCTTCCACCTCAATTAAGCGAGACTTCAATCGAAGGATCTCCATATCCTTTAACTCGCTTTCCTGCACTAGAGTACGGACCTTGCTGTTGACTGGTTGCTTCCGAGATGAACCAGGTTTATCTGCCGGGGCATTGATAATATAATCACAAGACAACAGGTGTCCTTCCCAAAGAAATCCTTAGCAGTAGCCATCTCAGCCTTCTTTGTAGGAACTCTAAAATTAGCAAGAACTGCAGTCAGAATAAAGCCATAAGGGATCGCATGGGCTTTGGTTCCATTCACCACTCTGTCCAAGAGCTGGATGATAAAAGCTGGCCAATTGATCTGCTTACCTCTGTACATACACTCCATGAGGGTTAAATCCATGTAATTAGCAGTGTGTCTTCGTTCTTGTCTAGGCAGCAGGAATTTGATCACAAATTCAAAGAGCAGCTTGTGCTCAGGCTTCATCTCACTCTTGTACACAACCCTAGGTTCAAGCTCCTTCTCATTGTTGCAGAAGAATCTTGTGATATTGAGAGCTGAGGCCATTCCACCTAAACAAAGTCATCTCTGCCTCGTGTAGTCTTCATAACCCTCAGC
This sequence comes from Nicotiana paniculata, assembly GCA_005239505.1. Taxonomy (NCBI): domain Eukaryota; kingdom Viridiplantae; phylum Streptophyta; class Magnoliopsida; order Solanales; family Solanaceae; genus Nicotiana; species Nicotiana paniculata. The sequence continues at coordinate 6,180 of ML329948.1, read as the reverse complement.
TGGAATGTCTAGAATGACTCCCAGTTCTTGAGCATCAAAGGAGACTTCAACTCCCCTGACCAATGAGGTGACCCTGCCTCCAATGACTGTGGCATTCCCGCATGAACTCCACAACTTTATTTCTAACCAGCCTGCCTGCCATGAGAAGGACCATGTCCTTCCAGCCATGCACTGCCAGAAAATCCAGTAAATATCTCATTCCAAGCTCCTCCAAATCCTTCAATAATTTCCCCTTCAAGATTTTTCTCTTGCCAAACATGGAAATTCTGTCTGTAGACACTTCTCCAACCTACTTCTCTTCCTCTCCACTCCATTCTGGATCATCATCCCTCTCAACAGTCTGTACTTTCTTCACCTTCTTTATCTTAGACCTTGTCCTTGAAGCAGTACTCCTAGTGGTGATGGACACAATAGCTGACTTCTTTGAAGAAGTCTTAGCCTTTTTGGGCTTGGGTGTCTTGATAACTACTGGAGCAGCCTCCTCTTCTTGTTGGACCATGTCCAACAACCCTTCATCTTCAACAATAACAGGTTCACCTACCTTTGCTATCCCCTTTTCTGCCTTCTTTCTTTTGCTCTCTTGCAGAGCTTTTTCTAATTTCTCCTCCTCTTCTCGTACAGTATTTCTCGTAGCACGTACCCTAGGAACAAGTATATCCATAGACTCAGTAGTCTTCCTTTTCTTTGAAGGAACTGAGGCTTTAGACTTTTTGGACTTGGGAGTCCATCTCGTCTTGGGGTTGTATGAGTCCCCCAGCTTCTTCAGTCTTTCAGCCAAAGTTTCTTTCCCAGAATAAACATGTTCATCTATTTCCTTCATTAACTTCTCCAATCCAGCAACAGCTTCCTCAACTTCAGTAGTTCCCCCTAAAACCATGACATATTCTTCAAGATTTTCAAGAATTGGGCCACAAATTGCAAGCGTGGTACCATCCTCCCCGGATCCCCTCACATCTACTTCACCCTCATTCTCAAAATTTTTCTCTTTCCCAAATTTTCTTTGCCTTCTTGGCACTTCCACATCCACCACAGACCCCACCAACACAAATCGATTTTCAGCAGACTTTAAAGCAAAGGTAACTTCAGCATTACCTTTCTCAGCACTGGATGAAGCAGGTGCTTCGTCTTCATTGGCTGATTTGAATGAATCATTGGATGATTCTGGTTTGGAACCTTCCTCAGCACGTAAAAATTCTTCCAAGAATTTTGCTCTTGAACCAGAAGCCACATGTTTACGTGCAAGAACCTTAACACGACGGGTTTTGGGGGTTGAGGTAGGGTTTGGTGTGGGTTCAGGGATTGTAGAGTGTTCCGGGGTTGATGACTTTTTAGGAGACTCAGAACTATAGACTGAGGGAGAGTTTGAGTTGGATTCATAGTTTCCTCCATCATAATTTCTGTTTGGTGATGAGTCAGAAGAAACTGGTGAAGGAGACGACATGATTTTGATTTTGTTAGAGAGAGAGGAAAATAACAGGCAGTAGGGTTTTTGAGTTGAGTAAGTTGAACAAGGTTCGACTATTGTTTTATGCACAATGGGTAATGATGGCCTATTTATAACTTGTGGCTGGGGGGATCGCAACGGAAGTGTATTAACCCAAGTAGGATCCTAATCGATTAAAACTGTCAGCGATTGGACATTGATTAGACAGTTACTCTCCCTTTAACACTAGGCTATTTAATTGAGTCGGGACTTCTTGAAACTGGTTCATTATTTGGGTAAGTACGAGAATTGAATTTGAACCATAAATGGATATAGTCCTGCTCATGTATGACTACACTTGAATTAATACATGTATGAAGATGATAACGTACCTTGTCAGTCACGTAAGCCAGCATGGATGAACCAGGTTCATCCTGTTAAAAAAACAATGATTAATCTGATTAAGTACCTAATTAAAAATTTCTAGCCAAAAAAATAATTTTTTTTAATTCTATCTTTCAATTAGGTGATCTTAATCACCCCTAATTAAAACATGTTTCTCTCATAATGCTCCCTAATCAATGCTTTGGTAAATATATCAGCAATTTGACGATCAGTAGCACAGAATTCGATTGAGATCATTCCCTTTTCATAGTTATCCCTCAGGAAATGGTGCCTAACATCTATGTGCTTAGTTCTCTTGTGATAAACCGGGTTCTTAGTCATACTAATTGCACTAGTGTTATCACAGTAAATAGGAATGCATCTCACATATATACCAAAGTCCAGGAGTTGTGGCTTGATCCATAGCAACTGGGCACAGCAAGAGGCTGCAGCCATATATTCAGCCTCAACAGTAGACAAGGCTACTGAATTTTGTTTCTTGATGGCCCAAGAGACAAGGCAGGAGCCCAAATTGTGAGCCATGCCTGAAGTACTTTTCCTGTCAACCAGGAAACCTTAATAGTCAGCATCAGCATATCGTACAAGGTCAAAATTACTACCTTTAGGATACCAAAGGCACATTTTAGTGGTGCCCTTCAGATATCTTAAAATTTTTTTACCGCAGTGAGGTGGTACTCCTTTGTATTGGCTTGAAGCCTAGCACATAGTCCCACACTGAACACAATATCAGGTCTACTTGCAGTAAGATAGAGTAGAGACCCAATCATCCCTCTGTATGTCTTCTGATCAACGGATGAACCAGGTTCATCCACATCCAATTGTGTAGTTGTGGCTATTGGGGTATCTATCTCCTTTGAATCCTCCATTTTGAATTTCTTGAGGAGTTCTTTCACATGCTTCTGTTGATGTATCATTGTGCCATGTGGAGTTTGTTTGATTTGCAAGCCTAAGAAGAAGGTTAGCTCACCCATCATACTCATTTCAAACTCACACCCCATTAATGTTACAAATTCCTTGCTAAGCTTTTCATTAGTTGCCCCAAATATGATATCATCAACATATATTTGCACAATCAGAAGATCTTTCCCTTTTCCTTTAGGAACAAAGTACTGTCTATCTTGCCTCGTTTGTACCCATGTTCCAGCAGGAATTTTGACAATCTCTCGTACCAAGCTCTAGGCGCTTGCTTGATACCATAGAGAGCCTTGTCAAGTTTATATACATGATCAGGTGACTCTTTGCTTTCAAAACCAGGAGGTTGTTTTACAAATACATCTTCCTTTAAATAGCCATTAAGAAAGGCACTTTTTACATCCATATGATGAAGAGTGAATTCCATGTGTGCATCAAATGCTATAAGAAGTTTAATTGCCTCCAATATTGACACATGAGCAAAGGTCTCATCATAGTCAATTACCTCTTCTTGGATGTATCCTTGAACAACCAGTCTAGCCTTATTTCTTGTAATAGTTCCATCCTCATCGAGCTTGTTCCTGAAGACCCACTTGGTGACAATTACTGATATGTCTAGTGTCCTGGGTACCAAGTGCCATACTTGACTCCTTTCAAATTGATTCAGCTCTTTTTACATGGCTGTTACCCAATCAGCATCTTGCAGGGCTTCAACAATGTTCTTTGGTTCAATCAAGGATAGAAATGCATCAAACGCACACAATTTTTTTAAGGAGGATCTAGTTTTGATTCCAGATCTCAAGTCTATTATGATGTTCTCAAGAGGGTGAGAACTTTGATATCTGTGTGGTTTGAATACCAGTTGTTCACTCCTGGATTGTTCCATGTTGTCTTGTAGTTGTGGAACAAGATCAGGTCCAGTATTTCCATGCAGAATTCCCCCTGTCAAGTTGTGTGGGGTTGTTGAACCTGGTCCATCACCTGTTCCATCTATCATAGGTGCTTCAATATGGTCATTGCTTCTCACCAGTCCAAGCTCTTCATCTTCTGGTTCCTTACCAACCCCAATAATTTCACCTTTCTTTCCGTTTCCAAAGGAGACATTTCCTTCTTTGAGACTTTCAAGTGAAAGGAACTGTTCCATGTTCCCAGTCATATGCTTTGAGCAACTACTATCCAAGTACCAAATCTGGCTGCCTCCTTTCACTTGAACCTACAAAAGTAAATCAGGGGTTAGTTTTAAGAACCCAAACTAGTTTGGGTCCTTTTCTATGAGAGAATGGATGAATCAGATTTTTTCTGGCCCATTTTGGTTGCCAGTTTTTCTTTTTAATGAGTCTCTCATTTTTCTGACTGGCCTTCTCTTTTACAGCACACTCATATTTATAGTGGCCATTCTTCCCACAATAGGTGCAGATTTTATTTTCAGGGAGAGTGAGATACTTGCTTTTGGGATCCCACTTAGGCAATTGACTCCCAAAACCAATCCCTCTTCTGTTGCTACTGTGATTCTCTTGAAGCCATATCAGGGCGTCAGAGGATTTATTCCATTTACAGGTTCGATCTAATTCATGTTTGACTTTGCCAAGTTGTTCATTAAGAGTTCTTATTTGCTCGTCCTTGGCATACATCTTATCTTTTAATTTTCCTATATTTTCTTCTAACATGACATGAGAGTGATCAACTACCTTTTTAACTGGATCCTAGTCTTATCTTTAAGTTTTCAGATTTTAGCTCTAGAATCTCAGTTTCGAGTGGATGAACCTGGTTCATCAAGAGATTGTTTTTCTTTTCAGATTCACTGACCCTTATCTCCAGGTCCATGCATTTTGCTTTTTCATTGCACACTCTTTAGATAGTTCATCCTTCTCTTTGGTTGTTTCCTCAGAATCATCTATGAAGTCAAGTAGCAACTCAGAGAGTTTCTCCTTAGGTTCTTCATAAGTTTTGAGACACTTACCTTTGGTTCTTCATAAGTTTCCTCATCAGATTCTCCAATTGCCATGAGAGCCTAATCTTCTGTCTCACCATCTTCTGATTCTTCATCTGAACTTTCCCCCCAAGCAGCAACCATAGCCTTTGTTGTGTATGTCTTGGGTTGAACCTGTTCCTTCATCCTGTTCCTTATCTCATATCTTTCCTTTTTCCACTCTACTTCCCACTGAGGACAATTTTTAATGAGATGATCAGTCTTACCACATTTATAGCATCCCTCATTGGCTGACCTTTCTGGTGCCTTTGCCTTATTAAAGTTTCCTCCCCTGGAGATGCCCTTCTTTCTCATGAGAAAGTTTCTGAATTCTTTGGTTATCATGGCCATCTCATCCTCTTCCAGATCAACTCCCTTAGTGATCCTCAGTGCTAGACTTCTCTCCTTTTTTGGGGCATCCATCTTCATGGTTTCCCTTATGAGTTCATAAGCAGTGAGATTTCCAATCAACTCATTCAGTCTAAGGGTTGCCATATTTTTGGATTCCTGGAAGCAGTGATCTTGCTTTCCCAGGAGATAGGCAGAACCCTTGTCAAGATCTTCTATACCTTGTCTTCTTCAAGTATAATTCTTCTAAGAGACTTGAGTTCATTTGTCAAGGTTGTGAACTTTGTGTACATTTCCTGAATTGTCTCTTCTTCTTTCATAGTGAAGTTTTCATACTGAGAGTATAGTAGTGTACCTCTAGACCTCTTCGCTTGAGATGTTCCTTCATGGGATACTTGTAGAGTATCCCAAATTCCTTGGCAGTGGTGCAACTTTGGATTCTACTGTATTCATCTGGTCCTAATCCACACACTAGCCACTTCTTTCCTTTGGCATTCTTTTCCCATTTCTTCAGATCTTCAGCCGTGCAGTCAGCCCTAGTCTTAGGTACATATACACCTTCAGTAGTTTTCTTCATTGTTGCAAGTGGTACATCAATGACTATGTCCCAGAGTTCATAGTACTCTCTAATAAGGTGATCCTTCATTCTATTCTTCCACCAAGAATAGTACTGGCCATTGAAGAGTGGTGGCCTTGCAGTTGATTGACCTTCCCAGTTCCCAGGTGGTGCACTCATCTTGATCTTTTCCAAGATGTTAGCCTTTTCAAGGATAACCTGCTCTGATACCAATTGTTATTTTAGACTTCAATACTACACAATATTATAAGTTAATTGTGCAGTACCCAATTTTCGAATGCTGTCGAATAAGAAGAACCTGGTTCTTCTTGGTGTACTACTTACTACTATTTGCGGAATGATAAAGCAGTAAAGTTAAGACACATATATTTTACGTGGAAAACACTTGGCTCAAAAGGTGAAAAAACCACGACCTACTCCTCAGTAGGATTTGCTCAAACACTTCAATAAACACTCTGAGCCAAATGGACTTACAAAATAAAATCTTTTGTAATCCTAGGACTAACTCTAATCCTCTTTGTATCAATTAGCCTCTAGCTAATTTCT
>ML329946.1:0-30769 GCA_005239505.1 Nicotiana paniculata | reverse complement strand
TTTAAATCCTTCAGGGATTTTCATGTAAATTTCATTATCAAGTGACCCGTACAGATAAGTTGTAACCACATCCATGAGATGTATTTCAAGCCTTTCATGTAAGGCTAAACCGATGAGATATCGAAATGTTATGGCATCCATAACGGGTGAATATGTTTCTTCATAATCGACTCCAGGTCGTTGTGAGAATCCTTGTGCGACAAGGCGAGCCTTGTATCTTGCAACTTCATCTTTATCATTTCTTTTCCGCAAAAAAACCCATTTATGACCAACTGGCTTTATACCAGCAGGTGTTTGGACTACTGGCCCAAAGACCTCCCTTTTAGCAAGGGACTTCAATTCCGATTGAATTGCCTCTTGCCATTTTGGTCAATCATATCTTTATCGACATTCTTCGACAGATCGGGGTTCAAGATCCTCACTATCTTGCATAATGTTTAGTGCAACATTATATGTAAAAATATTATCCACCACTATTTCATATCGATTTAAATTAATTCCATCACCAGTAGAACTTATTAAAAGTTCCGCATTCACCTGAGTCTCGGGTTCATTGATTTCTTCAGGAATCTCAGAACTAATCAGATCTTGGGTCTCTTCAGGAGATCCCTTCATAGTATTATTTTGATCATTTGTCGATTTCCTTTTTCTAGGATTTCGATCCTTAGAACCCAGAGGCCTACCACGCTTCAGGCGTGTTTTGGGTGTACTTGCTATCATGCTAGTAGATGGTCCTGCTGGGACATCAATTCGGATAGGGACATTCTCTGCAGGGATATGTGATTTAGTAATCCTTTTCAAATCAGTAAATGCATCTGGCATTTGATTTGCTATATTCTGTAAATGGATGATCTTCTGGACCTCCTGATTACATATAGGGGTACGTGGATCAAAATGAGATAATAATGAAACTTTTCACACAATTTCTCTTTTGATTTCCTTTTTCTCTCCCCCTAATTGTGGGAAATTTGTTTCATTAAATCGACAATCTGCAAATCGAGCAGTAAATAAATCTCCCGTCAATGGTTCAAGATAGCGAATAATAGAGGGTGATTAAAACCCAATATATATTCCTAACCTTCTCTATGGGCCCATCTTACTACGCTGTGGTGGTGTTACTGGCACATATACAGCGCATCCAAAAATTTGTATATGGGCAATATTTGGTTCATGACCAAAAACTAATTGTGACGGAGAATATTTATTATAATGTGTCGGTCTGAGACGAATAAGTGATGCTGCATGCAAAATAGCATGTCCCCAAACAATAGTGGGCAATTTTGTTTTCATAAGTAGTGGTCTTGCTATCAATTGTAGGCGTTTAATAAATGACTCTGCAAGGCCATTTTGAGTATAAACATAAGCTACAGGATGTTTAACTTTTATCCTAATTGATAGACAATAATCATCAAAAGCTTGAGATGAGAATTCTCCAACATTATCAAGGCGAATAGCCTTTATAGGATAATCTGGGAATTGTGCCCTTAATCGAATTATTTGGGCTAATAGCTTTGCAAACGCCAGGTTGCAAGATGATAGTAGGCACACATGAGACCATCTTGAAGATGCATCTATTAGGACCATAAAATATCTAAACAACCCACTTGGTGGGTGAATGGGTCCACATATATCCCCATGTATACGCTCTAAAAAGGCAGGGGATTCCATGCTAACCTTCATTGGTGATGGTCTAGTTATCATTTTACCTTGATAACAAGCACCACAAGAAAATTCATCATTTGTAAGAATCTTCAGGTTCTTTAGTGGATGTCCACTTGAATTTTCAATAATTCGTCTCATCATTATTGATCCAGGATGGCCCAAACGGCCATGCCAAAGCTCAAAAGTATTTGAATCAGTAAACTTCTGGTTTACGATAGAGTGTGCTTCAACTGCACTGATCTTTGAATAGTATAAGCCAGAAGATAAAGTTGGTAACTTTTCTACAATGCATTTCTGGACAGAAGTATTCTTTGTAATACAAAGATATTCCTCATTCATTTCATCTATTGTCTGAACATGATACCCATTTCGGCGGATATCTATGAAACTCAACAAGTTTCTTCGGGACTTGGAGGAGAATAATGCGTTGTTTATAATAAGTTTTGTTCCCTTAGACAGAAATACAATTGCTCTTCCGGAGCCGTCAATCAAACTTATATTACCAGAAATTGTAGAAATATTTGCTTTTTCCTTATGCAAATAAGAAAAGTATTTCTTATCTTTGAATATGGCATGAGTTGTTCCACTATCAATTACACAAATATCTTCATGATTGGTCTTTGATCCAAACATAATTTGAGGATTATCAATATACTTCAAAACGACATAAATAAAATATATTATAATAAACGTTATTATCAAAACATAACTTCTAATACATAACCACACCATCTACTACAAACAAGNTTTCTACAGATTCATCAGCGATTACATGACTTGTTTCTCCTTCTGGGAGTGCAAAGTAATCAGCTACATCCAAATGCATGAAGTCTAAATTATCTTCAGAAATAAAATTTGCTTCAGCATTTTTGTCTGTCTTCTTCAAGGAGGCTTGATAAAGTTCAACCAGGTGCTTTGGTGTACGACAAGTACGTGACCAGTGCCCTTTTCCCCCACATCTATAGCATGCATTTTCTGCATTTGTTGCTTGCACCGCTTCATGCTTTTGTTCCTTCCTTTTCCACTACTGGTGGTTAGGAGGGTTCTTTGGTGCATTATTATAACCATGATTGAATTTTCTTCTCCGACCACGGCCATGACCACGACTGGGGCCACGACCTCTTCCATGCTTAGCTTGGTGGAAGTTCGTCTCATTCACTTCAGGGAATGGACAAGAACCAGTTGGTCGGCTTTCGTGGTTTTTTATTAATAGCCCATTATGTTGGTCGGCTACAAGAAGATGTGAGATAAGTTCAGAAATAATTTTTGAATCCCATCTCTCGATATTGCTGCTGCAGGAGCATATTCGAGGCATGAAAAGTGGTGAAAGTTTTCTCCAACATATCATGATCAGTAATATTATCACCACATAATTTCAATTGGGAAATAATCCTGAACATAGCAGAATTATACTCACTGATAGATTTAAAATCTTGTAGCCTTAAATGAGTCCAGTCATAACGTGCCTGTGGAAGAACGACCATCTTCAGATGGTCATATCTATCTTTAAAATTATTCCACAGTATGACTGGATCTTTAACAGTGAGATATTTCATTTTCAAGCCTTCATCAAGGTGATGGCGTAGGAACATCATGGCTTTGGCACGGTCTTGGTTTGATGCTTGATTTTTGTCCTTGATGGTGTCTGCCAGACCCATCGCATCAAGATGAATTTCAGCATCAAGCACCCAAGACATGTAGCTTTTGCCCGATATATCCAGGGCTACAAATTCAAGTTTAGAAAGATTTGACATTATTTAGAAAAAGAAAGTTCGTACCTTTGATACTTTCAAAGTATTTGCTCGAGATGGCAGAGTCTCGTGCTGATAACGTGTTATAAAATAACGACTGTAAAGTAAATAAACTAAAGACAAGTGTAGAGAGAAACTGATATATTATTGAACTTTCAAACTGATGTACATAATGAACTGAAATCTCCTCTATTTATAGAAGAAGGAAGCTGTTGTGTAAGCTGCTACTGCAAGCTGCTGTGTAAGCTGCTACGGTACTAGATGTATATAATCTTCTTCCGGGGTAATGTTTATCCATAACGGAGTACCAAAATGATAAGCTTCTTCAGGAGGCTTATTTCCAATAGAGTACTAAATAGATAAACATATTTACGGCAGTGTCCCATATGGATAAGCTTCTTCAGGAAGCTTATTTACAACGGAGTACTAAATGAACATCCATTATATAATATATATTTATAACAAATCTTAAGTTATATAGGAAAACCAACGGTTTGAGTCAGAGTAATTCACTTATTATTTCAGGATTTCAGCTTTAACTAACGTTTGGTCACAGATTCTTCAATTTATTTTGAAAATTTTGATTTGGGTAAAGTTTGGTTTGAAGATGAAAATAAGTTTGGACATCAGTTTTCAAAATATATTTCACTTTTTGTATTAAAAAAAACATGAAACATATCTTATATCTACAAGTTCTAAAAACTATTACAAATACCCAACAGTACCTTCATCAATAACATTCATTATATTATCACAAATCATAGTCTTGAATATAAATAAATTTGGTACAAAATTATCATTTTTGTATTGAACTACATAATATACTATCAGATGCCCGAGAAGACGAAGCATCATTGTTACAAAAAATAAATTGTGGGTTCTTTTATAAAATACAAAAGTTTGAGGTAATTTTTTAAAAAATATAATAGTAATATTTTGGGTCAAAACCAACTCTTAAGCTGGTTTTGAGATTTGGGTTTGGGGAATTTGCCAAAATATGAACAAACATGTATTTGTTAGAAAAAATCTAAATATATTTTAATAAAATCTATGGTCAAATGGGTTATTAACGTTTGTGTTAGTTGTTGAAGTATGTTTAACCTAAAACTAATTAAAAAATTGCTGATTTAGTCTATCTAAGGATTATCTCAGTCAATTTCACCGCTACCTAAGCCACATAGTCCACATATATATCCCTGCGAAATCCATGTTTCAAAATTTTGAACTGTATTCACACATTAAACAATTGTTTTTCTCAAGTAAAAAAGTTTTTTTTTCCTTCTGAAATATGTTAACATCAAGGAAAATATTTTTCAATGTCTTGCTACCTTGTAATCCAGAGTGTTTTCTCTTTGAAAAATATTTCCCACCAAGGCGCTAAAAGATAGAAACAATTCCTAATTTATGGACGAAAATTGTTTTAAAATACATATGTTTTCAAGTTTCAACCCTTATTATGAGATACTTATCACTTTGTTTCAATATTATTGTGTAAAATTGGGTGGGGTAACTACTTTTTAAAGTGGTATTTACTTTTTATCCAGTAATTTTAATGCTGAGCAAAAGTTGTCACTAGTCCATTAAAATTAATATGAAAAGACGGTGTTACACTTACTTCTACCTCTTTTCTCTATCCATGTTAAACCAATGTAAAAAACGTACATGATCGTTTTTATCTTGACCAAAGTAGAGATTTTGCTTTCCATTCTCTAATATCCATGAAGTTTAATAATTTCAAGTATTTGAGTGCTTGGAACTCGACATCACTGACGTCCCAACAATCTTCCCCAAAAGTATCTCGTATTTCCAATTTGAAGTTCTCCATATTACGCAATCTTGTAATATTTTTTATATAAACCTATGATTGGCAATTCGATGAGAATATGATATTAGTAATTTTTATCTTCGGATTGTTTTCTCTTGACCAAAATAGAGATTTTGCTGCCACTTAATAGTTTGAACGTTAAAAATTAAGGACACCTGGTCCTTAACTTAGAGTTACAGCACAGAAATTAAGGACAGGTAGTCCTGAACTTAGAGTTGCAAGTTCAAAAGTTAAGGACATGGAGTCCTGAACTTAGAGTTACAAGCTCAAAAACTAAGGACAGGTAGTCCTTAACTTAGACTTACAAGCTCATAAATTAAGGACAGCTAGTCCTAAACTTACAGTAACAAGTTCATAAGTTAAGGGCACTTGATCCTGAATTTTATGAGCAGAAGGGTATTTTCGTCCGGAAAGGTAAAATTTATTAAAGCAGTAACTAAAAACTAAAAATATTTTAAACATTAACTTAAAAGGAATACATATCTTATAAGTGGCTAACTGTACACTTTCCCCTATTATTGTGGTCTTAGTTGAAATTGTCCGGTCACAAACTAGGCCTGTTCCGGCTAATTACGTTGGGCTGGCACAAGGCCAATTAGCCCATCAAAGGATATACTCCATCGGGAGATTCATATTTGTAGCAATTTATGTAAAATACCCATTGAACTTAAAATAATTACTTTTTTTACTCATTTAAAAGCTATTTACAATATACACCTACTCAATTAAAAGTAATTACTATTACCCATTTGGTTTAGCTTAGCTTGATTTGATTTGGCTTCACTCTTGGTTTAGTAGCTTAATTTGACTTCATTTGGTTGGCTTTGAGTGGGTATTAAAAAAAATGGATAGGGAAAAAAGGAATGGGCTGAGGTGGGTATTTGCTAAAATTACCCATTTATTTGAACAAATGAGATCATTTGGAGCCACTACTGAAATTTGGACACCCATTAAAAATAGCATTCGGCCAGAATTTTGAAGCACACTTGCTAGAATTGTCTTAGATGATCAGAATTTCTGTATTTCCATAACTGGTTACGAGTTCTGGCCATCGTCATAACTGATTTGCAAAATCCTGGTAATCGTTATACCTGATATTGCAAAAATCTTGGCAAAAATTGACATAACTGACCACAATTTTTGACCATCGCCATAACTGTTGTGCAATAATTTTACCATAATATTTTGCTTTAAAATAGATTCAAATAAACTCCAAATTACTCCAAAACTTTTAATATCATTTTAACAATTTCTAATAGTTAGATTGATCAACAAGCTTTTTTCAAGCTCAAATAAACAGATGGTGTTTTTCAAATTTCTTCAATCAAATTAATCTGAATCATTAAAGATAGATAATAAGCTCAATGGAACATTACCCTCTCAATTCTAACGATAAATAAGTAATGAATCTTTAATTTCTACATTACAAATTTATTATTATTTAGGTTTAGTTGTATGCTCATAATAATAATAATAATAATAATAAGGAGGAGGAAGACGGAAAAGAAGAAGATGCCAAAAAAAAGAAGGGAGGAAAAGAAAAAATATGATGAAAGCTAAAACAGATAAAATTTTCTTAATAAAGTCAAAATATAAATGGTGAAACTAAAGATATCTGCCCGCCGTATTTTTCAACTACTCCATCAATGGTGATATTCCCTCTGAAAATACCAGTACAAAACTAGCCGTTATCCTTAATTCTACTACTCGACCTCGGCAGCGACCGACCGCTAGGCTATGCAGCTCATTCGATCACTGGTCGACCTCGACCACACACTCGTAATGATTTTGCGAAGCGCTCTTAACGTCCTCTTCTGCACGACTCGATCATCAATCTTATTTTTACCCATACAATTAGTCCCTCTGCTTATCGAGGCCGCTCTTTGGCCGACCTCGTTGAGCGGACTTCGTCGGTCGTGATCGAAAAATTCAGATAGAGGGAATTGAGTAGAAAGGATCTTGCATGAGATGGGAACGTGGCGCTTTAAGAACTGCAACTCACTGTGACGTCAGCTTAGGGTGACATCACTGTTGTAGGCATCATCATTATGCATCATCCCAACACTCTGCATCGCTTCCCATGCTATTGCGATTTCGATTCCCATGTACTTGATGATTATTCTCAATTTAGGTGCCAGTTCTCTATAAATACGAGCGGAGAGCCCCTGGAGTTGATCTTTACATTCTCCAGTTTTTGAATCTTCACTCTCTCCTTCTTCCTTCTCCTTCTTGTGTTCTTGTTTTACTTGCCTCTGTTTTTACACTTTCTGGTTTGAGTGATTCCCATTATTTCCGCCTCTTTTTGAGTTTATATCTTCTGCACTCACTATCGATCAACGATGGTTAATAATTCTCATGCTCCTGATATGGCACCTAAGCCCACTCCCTTAGCAGTGAGGATGCCTCCGCATGCAGATGATACCGATGTCGTTGCTGAGGACATTAATTTTCCTACTGTGGAGGAAATCTTTCCTCGCAATAATAAAGCTCGATCGAATTTCTCGAAATCGGCCACAGAGGAACCTGAACCCGGGCTATCTAAATTGGACGCAGCCGCTTTAGCCGACCTTAAGGCTAAGTACAACATCCCAGCCCACGTCGAATTGGTCCCGGCTGGCAAAGACGTAGTCCATATTCACCGCCCTGGATACTGCGCCTTTTACGCATACCCGTTCCAAGTGGGTTATTCTCTTTCTCTTCCACCATTGGCGGAGGAGTTTTGTCAATACTACATCTGTCCCGCCCAGCTTTCTCCATACATCTACAAACTTTTCCTGATGTTGATAAAGTACGCGAAGTTGTCCAATCGCGGATTTTCTATTTGTCACCTGCTACACCTCTTCGCCCCTAGTTTTCTTAGAGGTACGATTTTGCATCTTCGCCATCGTGCAACCAAAAGACTATTCGTGAAGATGGATGATAGGGCCAATCGCCGCTTCTGGTTCCACTTCTTCTCCATCAAAACTGAGCACGTGGTGAAGAACCCCAGCGGATTTCCAAAAATGTGGAACTTTGCTCGTAAGTGTCTCTATTAACTGATTTCTCATCTTGTTTCTCTTTACCGACGACCTAACTGCTCTTCTTCTTCTTTTGTGAACCTGAGAGAGATCCCCTTACATTGGTCACAGACATTTGGGACTGGGTGAGCCAGATATTTCCCCACACTATGGGAATTCACGAGTGGTCGTTGTTCCATGAAAAGTTTGGTCGTAAACCATCTGCAACTGGTAAGTTATTCAATTTGGCCCTTTGTTAATTCTGTGTTAACATTGTTTTCTTTTTCCTTCCTTTCTTGAAACTGAAATTCTTTGGTGTCATGTCGGAAGGCTTCAAAGAAGAAGAAGACTCCTACCCTCGCCTTCCATCGGTCGGGTGCCTCTACAGGGTCGTTGCTTGTTACAGCTGCCAGTGAGCCTGCTCATACTTCTGCTCCTTCTCAGACCTTGGCCTCGGATGGACCTAGCCGTTGAGCAACGGTCCCATCAGCGGAGACTTCGACTTTCCCTGTTCTTCATTTGGTGGACGAGTCCTCGCCGAGCGAAGGGGAAGCAATTCCATCAAAAAAGCGGAGGATAGAGGTTGGCGGTGGGAACCGAAGAGCCAACAAGGGGAGACCCCGAACCGGCGTGGCAGCGTCTGAAGGTGGTGTCTCCTTAGACACTGATATTCTCCCCTCTTCAGAAAGCGTAGAAGTAGCTGCCTTTTCTGACACCGTCGTTGAAATAGAAGAACGAGGTTAGGCAACTGAAGTTATTCTGACAAATGATCCATCGTCTTCGGGACAGGTCGGTGCCTCATCTTCTGTCGAGGTGAGGGGAAAGAGCGTGGACGTGGATGGCTATGATTCTGTCTCCGACATCGACCCTGAGGAAGTTCGAATGGATAATGAAGGGTTTACTCGGGTGGAGGTGAGGATGGAGGGAACTACTCGTAACATAGTCATTCCCCTCAACCTGGATTTGTTGAAGAATACGGAGAGCGTGGTCCCTTTTTTGGGCCACTCTGTTCCCGTGCCGAGGATAGGACACTACATAATTCTGACGCTGCCACCCTATTGTTGGGCATATCAGGAATGGCTCTGCAGATAAGTTTTCAAGGTCTTGTTTTTTACGTCCTTTCTTTTCCTCTTTTGTTTTTACTAACTTCTTTCTTCTGTTCTTTCTTTGATAGACCTGTATTCTGGACATTGAGTGTTCCCGTGGGGAGGAGAGGAGGAGTTATATCTTCAATATAATGGAGTCGAAGTAATGTGAGTGTCGTACCAAGCATCGTGAGCTATGCCTACGACTTGGCGTGGATGGCAACTTCCAATATCTTAAGGACGAGCTGAAACAGAAGGACGACGAGCTCTTGAGGGTCATCCGTAAATGCAGCGAGCTTGAGGGGTCGCTTAGGGACAAGGAGGACGAACTTGAGGTGAGCAGGGGAGTTGCGGCTGAATGTGCCAACCTTCAGGCTAAAGTGGCATCTCTTTGGGCTGAACGTGAGCAGAGTTTGACCCAGTTCAATGCCTTGAGTGACGAACTGGTTCAGACGATGGCGGAGCTGGGCAAGGTCGAGGAAGCCAGGAAGGCAGCTTTGGCAAGAGTGGCAGCGACGGAGGAGGTCATTCGTGTCCTTCGATATGAACGGGCGAGTGAAGCGGAGGCGGTCGTGCTCAGGGAGGCCAGGATCGATGGGCGAATGGGCAGACTTGAAGGGGAGGTTTCCAATTTGAACGATCAGGTCACTGTTCTTGAGGCCGAGAAGGCACAACTGTTGGCTCGAACATATTCCTCTCATACTTCCACCTTTCCTGACGTGTCACGGGACTCGTACGATAAATGGATCCATGTCGAGGCCTAGTTAGACATTTTTAGGGACTTAATAGCGGCAAGGAGAGTTACCGAAGTTGAATTTGAGGGTGCTCGTGCCAAGGTGTGTGAAGCTCGAGTTGCCTGTGGTTACGATCCGTCTACGCCTAGGGAGGATAATGACGAGGATTAATTGGACGGGATTGAGCAGGGTGCTTGGTATGCCGACGAGTACCTGGACAGCGAATAGGGCAACAGTGATGATGATGAGGGTGATGCGTAGTAATACCTCGAGTGTGTGTTTATTTGAGAAAGGTCGAATGTTACTCTTTATTAATTCGAACGAGATCGAATGCGAGTTAATTCGAACGAGGTCGAATGTGAGTTAATTCGAGCGAGGTCGAATGTAAGTTAGTTCGAGGGAAGTTGAAAGTTACTCGTAATTAGTTCGAACGAGGTCAAATGTTACTTGTAATTAATTCGAACGAGGTCTAATGTGAGTTAATTCGAGCGAAGTCGAATGTTACTCGTAATTAATTTGAACGAGGTCGAATATGGGTTAATTCGAGCGAAGTCAAATGTTACTCATAATTAATTCGAACGAGGTCGAATGTTACTCGTAATTAATTCGAACGAGGTCGAATGTGAGTTAATTCGAGCGAAGTTGAATGTTACATGTAATTAATTCGAACGAGCTCGTATGTTACTCGTAATTAATTCGAACGAGGTCTAATGTGAGTTAATTCGAGCGAAGTCGAATGTTACTCGTAATTAATTTGAACGAGGTCGAATGTGAGTTAATTCGAGCGAAGTCTAATTTTACTCGTAATTAATTCAAACGAGGTCGAATGTGAGTTAATTCGAGCGAATTCGAATGTTACTCGTAATTAAGTTGAACGAGGTCGAATATAAGTTCCCTGATTGGTGTAGTGTTTAAACTTGGTGGAGACAGGTGAACATCATATGTTTGCATGCTTTGCTTTCATATATATACATTGGTGAAGTGTACATATTTTTGTTTTTTCGGACTGGAATTCTAGTCCCTTCATTTGTCGACCTAGAGAAGTATTTGAGGGGTTGAGCGATGAAATTGTACTTAACTTCGAAATTCCCTCTCCATCGCCTCGTTAAAAACATCCCCGAGAAAACCTAATTGGGACAAAACTCAGGTGAGGGAAAAAGAGCACGGCTTAGAGACCATCTTTCCCTAGAAGTTGAAGTACTTAAGGTGGGCGACGTTCTAATTGTTTGTTAGTAATTTTACTTCCATTGTTTCTAACTTGAACGACCCTTTGCTTGTTGCCGCCGTAATTTTGTATGGGCCGTCCCAATTGGTCCCCATTTTTCCTTCCCGTGGATCCTTGCTTGCATGTGTTTTGTCTTTGAGTACATATTCCCCGACTTTGAGCGGTCTGACCTTGGAATTCTTGTTATAGTATCGCTTTGCCTATTGTTTCTGGTCTACTATTCTTACGTAGGCCATGTCTCTTCGTTCTTCGACCTCATCAAGGTCTTGACTTCTGCTTTCGTTGTTACTTGGCCCGCTCTCGTGAGAATACCTTAGACTTGATTCTCTGACTTCGACCGGTATCACTACGGCAGTCCCATAGACTAATGAGTATGGCGTTTCCCCTGTGCTTGTCTTTGGAGTTGTGCGGTATGCCCATAGCACTTCCGGCAGCAACTCCGGCCATGCTTCTTTGGCGTTCTTGAGTTTCTTATTCATGATATTCAGTATTGACTTGTTGGAGGATTCTGCTTGTCCGTTGCCTGCTGGGTGATATTTTTTAACCAAAGAATTAGACCATTTGACCTAAAGTTATTTTAAGATGAACACAGGTTACTGATAATCAAGAAAATAGAGAAAAATGAATGACAGACAATATTGCAGAAATATAGAAAAGCGAAGTCAATTATATTCGTGAATCAGATGCCTTTGCAAGATGTATTCCCCTCCCTTATATAGGATATTCATATAACGTACAACTCTTGCTATGGTTGCTCATTAATAACTAATTATGACATTAATGAGGCGTTATAAAAGATAACGGTAATTGGGATACGGTTACATAACGTTCGAGTAATCAATTGTGGGTCTTTGAATACGCCCTTAGCTTTGTCTAGATTCATTCTGACTGTGCCTCTCCCTTTCTTTGATCAGTTTGAGTTTCCCGTGGTTAATAAGCTTGAGGGTTTACTGAATCGTGCCTCTTTGTTTCCGTACCTCTTCAAAGAATCACATCCAGTTGTCGCGTTTTCCTGTGTCCACGTGATTGGCTGAGTTGTCAAAAGATGGCTTACGTGTGAAACTCTTTTTTACTAATACAGATAGTCCCCCCACTTACCATATAGTTAACGATTAATATTTGGTAAGTGGATATTCATTTATGGCGGGAATATTTTACCGCCACTTTTCCTCGAATCATTTTATCCTTCTCTGCACCATAGGCATCGTTTGTCATTCTCATTTAATGCTCATACCACGTGTCCTTTTCGGATTGGTTCTACATTTACTCGGCACCTTTAGGGATTTTTGCAGCTGTGCCAGTTCAGAAGTGACATCTTCAATGATGACTTTTCATCATTATTTTTCTTTTTTCCCATGTTTGACGGTTGTCCTCAAGTATAAATACCTTTCTTCTTTTATTTGCTTCCACGAAATACTTTTCTAACTTTATCTTTTGTAAAGAAATTCCTTCTTGCCTTTGTAAACATGTCATCTTCAAACCAACCTCAGGGAGTAATAGATACTGAAAGTTTAAATGCCATCTTCTGCTCCGACTAGGAGTCGGAGGGGTGGTAGATTTAGAAGTATAGGATCCACTCCTTCGAGGGGCTCCTCTTCTTCTCAGATAGTTCCTTCACATTCCACTAGATCTCTAGTTTCTCCGAGGTTTAGGGTTTCTCGGTCCTTGCCTAGAGGTAGAGGTGAACTCCTTCGTGAACCTGGAGTTGATGAAATTGTCCCTGTTGAGTTTGTTTTTGCTAGATATAGTCAAGTTCTTGTATACCAATATTCTTCCCTTGAGAGTGTCTAAAGGTATCCAACTCTTATAACTGAGGGTCAGATTTCCCTTGTTCGTAGGGAGTGCTTTTGGAGGCCTGATTTCCCTGTATATTCCGAATAGTAATAAAAAAATAATGTCTTACAAGACGGGATATTCTTTTGTTTATACGTACCCTTTCACTCTAGGGTTTAGACCCTCCATTGACCCAGTCATAATTGAATTCTGTCATTTTTCAATATCTGCTTAGGACAAGTTGGTCCGCTTGTGTGGAGAGTTGTCGCGTGTCTTAAGAGTTTGGCTTCTTTGGCATCGGTCCCTTTTACTTTCAACCATCTTATTCATCTCTACTCCGTATTCCGTGAAGGGTTTTTTACTCAGATTTCTAGAAGAAAAAGAGTGTTGGTAACCCCTGGAGATGATAAGGATAGGGGTTGGTACCTCCGGTATGTTGTTGTACCCACTATTGGTTTAGTGGGTGAAGAAAATCTTCCCTTCCCTGAGAAGTGGAATCGCGCACGTGAGTATGCTTTATCTCACATTTATTTACTTTTCCTCATTTTGACTTGAGATGTTTTATTAACACCGTATATGTTTCTTCTCCTCTTAGCAATCATGAATACTGTTGAGAATGTCTCTGGTATTCGTGATTGGGTAGAAAAATTGTTGTCTGTTTCTCCTTTAGAAGAGAGATCTTGGAAGTACCTTGTTGGGAGGTATAGTTGGCATGTAAAGACCCACGGTAAGTAAAGCTCTTGTTCTTGCTTCTTTCCTTACTCGAGTCTCTTCTTTCTTTGCCGTTTAATTTTTTTCCCCTTTTAATAGGGTTCTCTGCTGGTGGGGTGTCTGCCTCATCTATCCCAAAGATATCTTTGGCTCAGGCCCAAGAAATTATTGTCAGTTCATCTTCCTCGAAGAGGAAGATTGGTGAGTCTCGTTCCGAAGAAGAAGAAGAAGAAGAAGAAGAAGAAGAAGAAGAAGAAGAAGGTGCTTTAGTACACAGGCCACAGAGAAGGCGGGTGGTTTCAGATGATGAGCTTACACCCTTGACCTTTCCTTCCGTGTCTATGGTTGAGCCCTCTGTCCTTGATGATGTTTCACATTCCCCTATTCATGAGTGTGTTGATCTTACTCCTAACGATGTTCCTTTGGCTGCTGTCTTTCCTGCTTCTTTGAGAGAAGCTGTCTTGTATGTTCCTTTGGCTATTTCGGCTTCTACAGTTTCTTTGCCCGTAACTTCCTCGACTCTTCAACCCTCCGTGCATGCTGCTTTGCCCGTGGCTTCTCCAGCTCCTCAACCCTTCGTGCATGTTGTTGTTTCATCTCTGCCTACTTCCATGCCTTCTGTTAGGGAAGTAGGGTCTTCCAGCAGAGAGATCCGGCATGTGGTAATACAGGTTCCAGCTGAGGGGAATCTTTTCAAGAAAACGGGTGAGCCCAAAGTGTGGCTCAAGCCTTTGATAGGTCCCTCTGAGAAATCCAAGCTAGCCAGCCACAGTGCTCTTACATGGGCCAATGAGGTCGTGCATACTTCTTTGAAGGTACGATGCAGGTTATCCTCTTTCATTTTCGTATATGAAATTTACCATGTCTGACTGGTTTATTTCTTGCAGATTAACTTTATAGGCATGGAGCTCATGAAGAGGATCTCAAACACGGACCAGGAGACAAAAGAGTTGCAGGCCGATGCTGATAATTGGAAAGCACAGTATGGTAGCCTAAGGATTGACATGGACGCTTTAGAAGAGGAAAAGAGTACCTTGAAGCAGCAGATGAGGCTCATGGAAGCAGAACCGGCAGTAGAGAAGGCTTCTTCCAGTCAGGCTGATAAAGACAAAAGTGTTCTGGAGTCCTCGTTTGCTGAGCAACTGTCCCGCGCCTCAGAGAAGATTAGAGACTTGAAAACCTTATTGGGTCAGAAGGAGGAATACTCAGGCGAGCTCATGCAATCACTCACTCGTACTCAATAGGACCTTCGTAAGGCTTTAGATAAAGCTCAAACTCTAGATGAGTCGATTGTACCGTTAAGGGGCGCCCATGAAGCTGCGGAAGCGGAGAAGGACGGATTGAGAGCTGAGCTTCAAGTATGGGAAAGGGATTATAAAGATCTTGAAGAGGTGGCTGCTGTTGATGTGAGCTGGGGGTACATGAATTCTCGCCTTGACACATTGATGGAAATGAGTCAAGAGGGTTTTGACCTTAGTGCTGAAATAGCTAAAACCAAGGAAGCCATGGAGAAGTCTCAACAAGGTCATAACCCTTCTTCACATGATGGTGAGACTCCAGCCGCTCGTACCTCTTCATCCCTAGTTTCTACCTCTCCTTCTGCCAGTGAAGTCAACCCTTCTCTTGAAGAAGATTAGTTGGTTCATCCCCTTTTTTTCTCTTTGTATCAATTGGTGGTTACCCCCAGTCCCATGGGGTAAATTTGGATTTCTTTAAAATCCCCAAATGACAACTTAGGGGCACCACAATGTATATAAAAATTTTATATGGCTAAGTATAAGTTAATACTTAGTTTTAGCCGTTTTAATATATTAATGTTAGTACGGCTTTTATTGAGTTTCTGTTTCACTTTTAAGTCTTTTGCATGCTTCATTTTTTGAGGTTTTAGTTTTACCTCTGAGTTTTGCATGTAGAATGCTTTAGACTATTCATACCTTTTTGTAATAGGCACGGTGTCATATTAAATGTGTACCTTTTTGTAATAGGCATAATTTATGGAAGAGGGCCCTTTATAATTGACATGAAGAAGACGTCTCAACTTCATGATAATGCAATAGACTGATAGAATTTTTACACATGTTTAAGAATGTTTCCAAGGAAAGTTTTTTGTTTGAACTTCCATGACATTTTACATGTGTTTGATTATCATCTAAAACTCATGTTGCAACTGTTTTTTTTTAACAGATTTGATATACTCTCGTATTTCATAACTATTTTTCGTAGGTAACAGTTTTTTGATATTAATACAAGGGAACAACTGTTTTTTACTAGTAACGTTTTTATAAAGATTGGGGTTTTTACCCGCAACTGTTTTCGTTGGAAACAGTTTTCTAATAAGTACGAGGAAAATGTTTTCTTTTTCGTAACTATTTTTATTTGATAATAGTTTTCTGAACAAATACAAGGATTTAGATCTTTCATCCATAACTGTTTTATTTGATAACAGTTTTTTGAATGAGTACACTGATGATGATCTTTTACCCCTTACTGTTTTTGTTACAACAACTTTGAATAAGTATAAAGATGTACATGTCTTTCTCGTGACTAATATTTTTCCTTTCAACCTGAACATATTCGAAGCTTTTGGTTTTTTACATTAGGCTTTTTATTTGGATGACTCTTTTGATTTCTTTCGATCTGCTCGTATCACTTGTCTCGATGGGTAGATGGGTCTTCAGGATCGAGCTTTTGACTTTCTGATAGTCTTCTTTGCTTCGTCTTAGCCTTCCATACTGTATAGTCCCCCAAGTGTTTGAGCTTTGAAGAATGAAATCTCGAGCACTTGATTATTCCTTCCTTGTGGTCCTTTTCCTGAAAAGGAAAAACATTCCGGACTCGAAGGTATATAGTTTTTTAGATGATGACTGCTTAACCCTTTAAAACGTCCATCCGAAAGTGTAACCCTAGACCGGGAATTGTGTTATTTCCTCGCGTCTTTACAGGTCTAACATCAGCATCTGGTTATGGGTTATATTTATGCCTATCATCTAAAAAAGTTAGTAAAATTTTTAAATGTTCAAAATAAAATCAAACATTTGATACCTGATGGGGGTATTCTTTTCCTTAGAAGTAATACTTCTTTAGGTGGATGGCGTTCCAGCTTGTTGGTAGAACTCTGTCGTTCATAGCTTCCAACTCATAGGCACCTTTCTCAGCTATGCCTCGGATTTTGTAAGGTCCTTCCCAGTTTGGATTTAGCTTTCCTGCACCTGCTTCTTTCGTTGATTGAAAGACGTTTTTGAGGACAAAGTCCCCAATCTTGAAGTATCTGAGATGATCTTTACGGTTGTAATAACGCTCTATGATTTGTTTTTGAGCTGCCATCCGTATCAATGTTGCTTCTCTCCGTGGTTCGAGCAGGTCCAGGTTGGTCCTCAATTCGTCGTTGTTTTCCCCCTCCATGGCTGTTGAGAACCTTATGCTTGGTTCGCCAATCTCCACAGGTATTAAGGCTTCTGAGCCATAAAAAGTGCGAACAGAGTTTCTCCCGTGGCTATTTTTGAAGTTGTTCTGTATGCCCATAGTATCACTAGTAATTCATCAGGCTAGTTTCCTTTGGCTTTATCCAGCCGCTTCTTTAGATTGTTTATGATGACCTTATTCGTTGACTCAGCTTGACCATTAGCCACGGGGTAGTGTGACGTTGAAGTGATCCGCTTGGTTTGCCAACTTTCAAAAAATTCTATGATTTGCGAGCCTATGAATTGTGGGCCATTATCGCACACGATTTCCTTTGGTATTCCAAAATGGCATATTATGTTTCGCCATAAGAAGATTTTAACTTCCTTTTCTTGCACTTGTTTGAACGCTTCTGCCTCTACCCATTTTGTAAAATAGTCGATTAACACGAGTAAAAACCGTACCTGTCCTTTAGCTGTGGGAAGAGGTCTCACTATGTCCATACCCCATTTCATGAAAGGCCATGTGGATATTATTGGATACAATAATTTCATTGGTCGATGCATTTTATTGGCAAACCTTTGGCACCTGTCACATTTGGATACGAAGTGCTCGACTTCTTCTTCCATCTTAGGCTAATAGTATCTAGCTCTGATTAAGGTTTTCACTAAGGATCTCGCCCCTGAGTGATTTCCATAGTGTCCTTCATGGACTTCTTTCATCACAAATTTTGTTTGGTTAGGTCCGAGACATTTAGCTAGGGGTCCTCCGAATATCTTGATATAAAGCGAGTTGCGAATAAGGCAGTACCGTGCAGCTTTGCGGCGAAGTGCTTAAGCTGCTTTCCTGTCTTCAGGTACGGTTCCATTCTGCAAAAAAGTTAAGAATTTCGCTTCTCCAATACCAGGTTAAGTTGTTAAAAGTTACCTCTCATGTCCTGGTCTATTATTGAATGAAATAGTTGGACGACAATTGCATTGTCTTTGTTCGTTACTTCCGAGACTGCTGTGAGGCTAGCAAATGCATCTGCTTCTGCATTTTCCTCTCTAGGTATTTGCATTACCTTCCATGTTTTGAATTGTCTCACGAGCTCTCATTCTTTTCAATATACTGTTGCATTCTAGTCTCTCGAGCGATGTAAGTCCCTTGTATCTGATTTAGTACCAGTTGGGAGTCGATGTTGATCACAATTTGCTCGATTGAGAGCTCACGTGCGAGTTCAAGCCCTGCAATAACAACTGCGTATTGTGCTTCATTGTTAGTTATAGGACAACACTTGATAGCTTGCCGTGTCTTTTCACCCGTGGGTGATATTAAGACTATGCCTAAGCCGGCACCTTTTATATTTGAAAAACCATCGGTGAACAAGGTCCATAGGCCTGGATTAGCACCGTTAAAGAGTTTTAACTCTTTTTCTACTTCAGGTACAATGCTATTACTAAAGTCAACAACAAAATCAGCTAGTATTTGAGACTTAATTGCAGCCTTAGGCTGATAGATTATTTCACACTCACTTAATTCTATGGCCCACTTGGCTAATCTTCCTGACAATTCCTGTTTATGCAGAATATTTCTTAAAGGATATGAGGTCACAACGGTGATTGGGTGGCATTGAAAATATGGTCGTAATTTTCTAGATGCCATTATTAAAGCTAAGGCTAACTTTTCCAGATGTGGATATCTAGTCTCAGCATCTAGCAAAGTTTTACTTACATAATAGATAGGTGATTGTTTACCTTTTTCTTCTCTTACCAGTACTGCACTTATAGCAATTTCTGAGACAGCCAGGCAGATGTACAATCTCTCCCCTTCTTTTGGCTTTGAAAGTAGTGGTTTCGATAGATAAATATTTAGATTCTTGAGGGCTCGCTGACATTCTTCAGTCCATTCGAAATGATTCTGCTTTTTGAGAACTGAGAAGAATTTAAAACTTTTTTCGGAAGACTTAGAAATAAATCTTCCTAAAGCTGCTATTCTCCTTGTTAGTCTTTGAACTTCCTTTTTATTTGTTAAAATATCAAGTATTTCCTCTATAGCTTTAATTTGAGCGAGATTTACCTCTATTCCTCTGTTCGATACAAGGAAACCCAAAAATTTACCTGATTGCACTCCAAAAGCGCATTTATCTGGATTTAGCTTCATATTATACCTACATAAAATATCAAAAGAAGTAGAGAGATGCTGGAAATGGTCTTGTGCTTGTGTTGATTTTACCAACATATCATCAATATAGACTTCCATCGTCTTTCCAAGATGTTCTTGGAACATTTTAGTCACTAACCTTTGATAGGTGGCTCCAGCGTTTTTCAAGCCAAAAGGCATAACTTTATAACAGTAAGTCCCTATGTTTGTAATGAAGGAAGTTTTTTCCCCATCTAAGGGATTCATTTTAATCTGATTATAACCAGAATATGCATCTAAGAATATCAATAATTCATGACATGCCGTGGCATCAATCATTTGATCTATATGTGGCAATGGGAATGAATCTTTAGGGCATGCTTTATTTTAGTCATTATAATCTATGCATACTCTCCACTTGCCATTCTTTTTTACCACGGTGTTTGATAGACAGTTAGGGTACGTTACCTCTCGTATTGAACCAATCTTCAAAAATTTATGTACCTCTTCGTTGATCACTTGATTCTTGAATGGTCCTTTCTTTCTTTTCTTCTGATTAACAGGTACGAAGGATAGATCTTCATTTAGTTTATGAGTCATCACTTTTGGTGGGATGCCTGTCATATCTGAGTGGGACCACGCAAAGCAGTCTGCGTTAGCCTTTAAATAATAAATTAACTTACCTCTTCGAGCGGGGCCTAACCTCGTGCCTATATACACTTTCTGCTCAGGTTTTTGTTCATATTATGGAACAACTTCGAGCTCCTCCGTAGTTGTTTTGATGTGCTCATCTTCCTTCGGTTCATGAATGACGTCCGTTCTGGAATTTACATCTGTGTGGTATAGTACACCTTCCGTGGTAACTTTATTCTCCTTCTCGTAAGTATTTCTTTCATACTTGTTTCAAAAATAATAACTTCTGTACCTATTTGGGTAGTAATTTCTTCCATGCCTGTTTGGGCGGCGTTACCTGCTTGGGAGATTCCCTTATCTCGTAATTCTTCCACCTCTATTTTCTTGTTGTAGTGTACCACAGAGTTTATATTTCTTGTTGTCTGCTGATCGCCTTTGATTTGATGAATCCCCCATTCTGAGGGGAATTTAATTACCTGATGCAACGTGGAGGGTATCGCTTTCATGTCGTGGATCCATGGACTTCCCACGATCACGGTATAAGCCATGTCAGTATCGATGACTTGGAACCTGGTACTTTTGATCACCCCCTCAGCATAAGTGCTAAACTCAATTTCTCCTTTTGTTATAACTGTATAGTTATCAAACCCTGATATGGCTCGTGCCCTTGGGATTACTTGATTCCCCAGTAGTATTTCTTTCACAACTCTTAGAAAAATGATATTGACTGAACTGCCTAGATCAATCAACACTCTTTTTACGTTAGTGTCATGAATAAGTAAAGAGATTACCAGAGCATCATTGTGCGGAAGAATTAGTCCGCCGATATCTGCATCATCGAAGGTTATATCGTCTTCTTACATATTTTCACGAACCCGTTTCCCATGTGTAATTGTGAACTTTGTGGTTATTTTGCAGATCACTCCGTTTACTTCTTCACCTCTGTGTATCACGTTGACGGTTCGTTTTGGAGAAGGAGGATTTGGGGGCTCCTGGATGTTCCTCATATATGTCTGTTTACCTTTATCACTAAACAATTCTGTTAAATAGCCCTGTTTCAATAAATTTTCTACTTCACCTTGTAAAAATCTGCAATCCGCAGTTTTGTGCCCATGATCGTTGTGGAATTCACACTAGTGATTTGGGTTCCTTCTACTTGGATTTGACCGCATCTCTTTGGGCCACTTAACCTTATATCCCATGTTCCTCAATATTGAGACAAGTTCAGTAGTACTTACATTAAAGGTATGACCCCAATTTGAGTATTACCTCAAAGTCGTTCATCTCAATCTTTTATGGATCTAGACGAGGATGAGACTACGTCTCTTCCTTGTGGTCTATAGTCCGACCTAGTATTTTTGAACTTGGGGCGGATATCGCATCCCGAGGGTCCTAAGTAAGGATTGTACCTGTTTTTACCTGATCTTCTGTCTGATTCAGGACGTCTGGATCTGGAATGATCTTCATCTCTCGAACAAGAATGATATCTTCTTCTATTCTGAGTTTAGTGTTATACATGTTATATACATCGTTCCATGTTGTAGAGGGGAATTCTCTTAGACTTTCCTTAAGTCGTCTCGTGGCTTCTGAGCTTTTATCGTTCATGTTGCTTGTAAATGCCATGGCTGCCCAATTATCAGGCACCCTGGGTAACTGCATTCTTTCTCGTTGAAACCTGTCTACAAACTCACGGAGTAGTTCCGTGTCTCCTTGTTTTATTTTGAATATGTCTTCCATTCACTTCTCAACTTTTTGTGCACCAGAGTGTTCTTTTATAAACGAATCTGCAAGCTCACAAAAGAGTCAATAGAATTTTCAGGAAGAAGAGAATACCATGTTAGGGCCCATTTGGTAAGTGTTTCCCCAAATTTTTTGACAAGGACTGATTCAATCTCTTGTTTTGTTAAGTCGTTGCCTTTTACCCCAGTAGTAAAAGCAGTCACATGGTCACGTGAGTCAGTTGTTCCATCATATTTGGGAACGTCATGCATTTTAAACTTCTTGGGTATAGGCAAGGGTGCCGCACTTGGCTTCCAAGGTTGTTGAGAATATCTATCAACATCAATGTCTTTGATGATAGGTGGTACTCCAGGAATTTGTTCGATGCGATCGTTCTGGTCCTTCATCTGTTTCTGCATGGTTAGTATTAAATTTTGTAATTCTGAGTTATTAGATATACCTGGTCTTGTTTCGAGAGATTCATTAGGTATATCTCCTCTTCTTGATTTTGCCAACCCAGATTGAGGATTTTCTATGGTGATGGTGTTATTGGGGGGTGGTGTCGGCGGTGTAGGTAACACTGCCGGTAATCCTCTCGCAAATTCTTGCAAAGCTTGGCTCACATACTCTACAATAATTTGCTTTACATGATCTTGTTCCACACTTTAATCATTATCACCATTGTTGTTATTGGATCTTTCAGGGGATTGTTCCCTTGAACCACGTGGGGTTCCTGAAGGCAATGGAACTGGGGTTCCACTCCTTTGTTGGTTTTTGTCGTTGGAGTTTGACATAGCTCAGAGAATAACACTTGAAAAGCAAACAAAGATTATCAGATTCCCGGTAACGGAACCAATTTGTTTAACCAAAGAATTAGACCCTTTGACTAAAGCTATTTTTAAGATGAACACGGGTTACTGATAATCAAGGAAATAGAGAAAAATGAATAACAGACAATATTGCAGAAATATAGAAAAGCGAAGTCAATTATATTCGAGAATCAAATGGCTTTGCAAGTTGTATTCCCCTCCTTTATATAAGAAATTCCTATAACGTACAACTCTTGCTATGGTTGCTGATTAATGACTAATTATGACATTATTGAGGCGTTACAAATGATAACGGTAATTGGGGTACGGTTACATAACGTTCGAGTAATCAATTGTGGGTCTTTGATTCTGCCCGTAGCTTTGTCTAGATTCATTCTGACCGTGCTTCTCTGCTGCTTTGATCAGGTTGAGTTTCCCGTGACTAATAAGCTTGAGGTTTTACTGAATCGTGCCTTTTTGTTTCCGTACCTCTTCAAAGAATCACATCCAGTTGTCGCATTTTCTTGTGTCCACGTGACTGGCTGAGTTTTCAAAAGTTGTCTTACGTGAAAAACTATTTTTTACCAATACAGATATGGTGTGGAGGGTATTTTTTTGCTATGCCATTTTTTGAAGAACTCGGCGACCTTTTTTCCCGTGAATTGAGGTCTGTTATCACAACTGATTTCTTTGGGGACACCGAAGCGACATACAATGTTCCTCCATACAAAGGCGATCATTTCTTGATTGTGTGTTTGAGAGAACTCACCTGCTTCCACCCAGTTAGAAAAATATTCTGTTAAAACTAAAAGAAATTGTACGTTACCTCATCCTGCGGGGAGGGGGCCGACGATGTCCATTCCCCATTTGATGAAGGGCCAGGGCGAGGTAACTAAGTGGAGGTGCCTTCCCGCTTGGTGGACCATGGGGAAATATCTTTGGCATGGTTCACACTTTTTAACGAAGTCGGCGACCTCCTTTTTCATTGTGGGCCATTAGTATCCTGCTCGTATGAGGCATCTGACTAGGGTCCGATTACCGGTATGAGCTCCATAGTGACCTTCATGGACTTCTTCTAGGAAGCGCCGTGTTTGGTTTGTTCCTAAGAATTTTTCTAGGGGACCACTATAAGTTCTTTTGTATAGGTCGTTGTTGATGACGCTATACCTGGCTACCTGCATTCGAAGATTTTTGGTTTCTTTTTTGTCGTTTGGAAGCACGTCGTCCTGCAGATATGTGACAGTACGATTGCTCCAATCTCAAGTTAGGTTTATAGTGCATACCTCGATTTAATAAATCGATGAGTGAAGCAGAGTAACCACGTTCCCTTCTCCGGTTATGCTTTTGGTGGATGCCGCCAGTTTGGCAAGGCCATCTACTTCGATGTTCTGCGCTCGAGGTATCTGGTCGAGCTGGCACTCGTCGAACTCGGGTAACAATTTGCAGATCTCGGCCTGATATTTCTGTAGCCTTTATTCCTTGATTTAGAAGGACCTTGTGACTTGGTTGACGACGAGTTGGGAGTCACAGGGTAGGACTAGTCGTTTTGATCCGTACTTGAGTGCTAATTTTAGTCCTGCAATCACAGCCTAATACTCAGCCTCATTGTTAGACATATCAGGGTACCTTATGGGCTGGTGAATTATTTTTCCTGTTGGGACCTCAAGCACGAATCCCAGTCCGGATCCCGACGCGTTAGAGGCGCCATCAGTATATAGAACCCATAGGTCGTGCATTTTTCGGGGAAGTATTAGCGGCTTCCTTTTTTACTTCGTGCATTATTTTTGCAATAAAGTCGGCGACGAAATCGGAAAGTACTTGCAACTTTATCGTCGTTCGTGGATGAGGGTATATCGTGCTCGCTTAATTCTATGGCCCATTTGGCCAACCTACCCGACAACTCGGGTTTATGTAATATACTCCTTAGAGGAAAGGTCGTGACCACTTAAATGGGGTGGCATTGGAAATAGGGTCTAAGCTTTCGTGAAGCTACGACCAAGGCCAGGTCTAGCTTCTCGGGGTGGGGGTACCTCGTTTCAGAGTCGACCAAAGTTTTGCTAATATAGTAGATTGGAGATTGCGTACCTTTATTTTCTCGGACCATGACTGCATTTACCACTACATCGGACACGGCCAGGTAAATGAGGAGAAGTTCCCAAGGTTCTGCCTTAGAAAGCATCGGGGGTGAAGATAGGTATGCCTTTAGTTACTTCAAAGTGTCGACGCACTCGGAGTTCCATTGGAGTCCATTATCCTTTTGAGTACGCCAAAAAATTTATGGCACCTATCGGAGGATCGTGATTTGAATCTTGATAGGGCAGCTATACGGCCGACCAGTTTCTACACCTGCTTCTTGCTGGTCAGGTTCTCCGATATTCCTTCTATACCTTTGATTTAGTCAGGGTTGACCTCAATGCCTCGTTGTGATACTAAGAAGACGAGGAACTTTCCCAAGGTTACATTGAAGGCCCATATCACCTAAGTATGTCGAAGGCTTCCCTCAAGTGGTCGATGTGGTCTTCTTTTCTTTGCAATTTGACCAGCATGTCGTCTATGTAGACTTCCATGGTTTTTCCGAGCTGGTTTTTGAAAATTTTGGTCACCGTCCTCTGATATGTCGCCCCTGCGTTTTTCAATCCGAATGGAATCACCCTGTAGCAGTATGTCCCTTGGTGGGTGATGAAAGTGGTATTTTCCTGATCTTCCTCCTCCATGAGGATCTAGTTATAACCCGAGTAGGCATCTAGGAAACTTAGTAGCTCGTGATCGGCCGTTGCGTCGATGANGTCGAGCATTCAGATGGCTGAGGCGTTGTATGGTAGACGGTGTCGGTCCCCAGTCGGAGGGTTTGAGCCGGGAGAGGCTAGATTGTTGGGTTCCGAGTTAGTCCAGGATTCCTTGGACAAGGTGAAGATCATTCAGGATAGACTTCGTACAGCTCAGTCCAGGCAGAAGAGTTATGCGGATCGTAGAGTTCAAAATTTGGCATTTATGATAGGCAACCGGATTTTTCCTCGGGTGTCGCCCATGAAGGGCGTGATGAGATTCGGAAAGAAGGGCAAGTTGATCCCTAGGTACATTGATCCATTTGAGATTCTGTACAAGGTAGGAGAGGTGGCCTACAGACTTGCCTTGCCACCTAGTTTGTCAGTCGTGCACCCAGTGTTTCATGTATCTACGCTCCGAAGGTATATTGCAAATCCATCTCATATTCTTGACTTCAACGGTGTCCAGTTGGACAAGGATTTAACTTATGAGGAGGAGCCGGTAGCCATATTAGCTAGGCAGGTTCGTCAGTTGAGATCGAAGGGTTATCCTTCGGTTCGTGTTCAATGGAGAGGTCAGCCTGCCGAGGCAACGACTTGGGAGTCCGAGTCCGATATTAGGATCCGTTATCCCCATCTTTTCTCAGACTCAGGTACCTTTCTATGTCCGTTCAAGGACGAACGGTTGTTTTAGAGGTGGAGATTGTGATGACCCAAAAGGTCATCCTATGTTAATTTATCTAAATCTGTGTTCCGAGGCTCCGAAAGCCTCCGTTAATCTCACCTCGATATGCATGCGCAGCCCGGGCGTGTAGCCGGGAAGCTTTGATGTGAAAACTAGATGAAAAGTTGATTTTCTAATAATTAATTGATTAAAGTTGACTTTGGTCAATATTTTTGGAAAACGGACCCGTACCCAAGATTTGACGGTCCCAGAAGGTCCGTGGGAAAATATGGGACTCGGGCGTATGCCCGAAATCAAATTCCGAGATCCCAAGTTCGAGAAATGAATTTTTAAAGAAAATTATTTTCTGAAATTTATAAAGGTTTTTGAAAATGAATTTTGATGTGAAACATGTGTTACCGGGCCCGTATTATGGTTCCGGAGCCCGGAACAGGTTTAATATATATTATGTGAGTTATCTGTAAAGTTTGGTGTAAAACGGACTTAATATGACGTGTTTCGGATCAAAATTGGAATAATTGAGTCTTATGAAGTTTTAAGAAAATTCTATGAGTTCTGAGGTTTAATTCCTTGTTTTAATGATATTTTGGTGATTTAAATGCTTGAATAAGTCCGTCGAATTATTTGGGAGTCGTGAGTGTTTTTGGTTTTGAGACCCGAGGGCTCGTGTGAGTTTCGGGTAGGTAACGGAGTGTGAAAAGTATGAAAAATCTGGTGTAACTTCATGTTTTTCTGGTGTCTGATGCTTCATTCACTGCGATCGCAGGCAGGGATCCGCGATCGCATAGGCTTAGGTGAGGGGACAGTTTGGGTTGCACTATGCGATCGCATTTCATCCTCCGCGATCGCATAGTGTGACAGTGGAGCCGGTGGGGGTTGGGTGGTATCTCTCTGCGGTCACATTTGTCCCTGGCGATCGCAGAGGTCTGTGGTTGGCCCTTCTGCGATCGCACCCTTCCTTCTGCAGTCGCGTAGTAGGATATCCTATAGCTTTGCGATCACATAGCACAAATTCGCCCAGTTATATTTTAACCCCAAAACCGAATACAATACGGGATTTTCATATTTTCATCACTTTCTCCTTCCTCCAACCTCCATTGAAGACCTTCAAGCCCTTTCCTCCTCCATAACCTTTTGGGCAAGTGTTCCTAACACCAATTTCTTCCACTTTCCTTCCCTAATCACTAGAATCTAGACCTGGAATCCTAAAATCAACATAGAAATTAGGGGTTTTGGGTAGAGTTAGGTTTATGAGATTTTGGGTAATTCAACCTCAATTTGGAGTCGGATTTCAAAACAAATCATATATTTGAACTTGTGGGGGTATGGGTGATCGGGTTTCGGTCCGAGCCTCGTGTTTTGACCAAGCGCGCCCGGGGTCCGAATTTTGATATTTTTGAAAGAATGCTAGGAAATGGATAATTAGACTATGGGATAGATTTATTGAGTCATTATTGATATACTTAAGTTAATTATGTCTAGATATTGTTGTTCCGGAGTTGAATTCAAAAGGAAAGGCGGTGTTAGAGGCTTGATTGCTATTTTTGGACCCAAGGTAAGTGTCTTGCCTAGCTTTGGTGAGGGAATATGTATCGTATGCTATGTGTTAAGTGTTTATCATGTTCAATGCATAGGTGAGGTGACGAGTACCTATGCATTGTGTGTCAAGCATCCACGTGAGTCCATTTTTGATGAAATTCTTGTCCTTACTTCCATATCCATTGTATTATGAATTTATCTCTACTTGGAAGTTGACTGTTGTTGAAAATACTCGTTGATGAACTTGTGATGTAATGGTTCTATTGAGGACCCAACTGTAAAGTTTATACTTGAAAAGGCTGGTTATAGCTGAGACCCTTGCCGAACAATTTGTTATAATAATGGTTGATATTTTCCCCCTGCCAGGTGATCATGATTTGTGATTCCACTATGTTGCATTCCTTGCCATTTTGATAATTATCATTGCATTGGTGAGGAGGAGTGTAAATCCTGAGGGGTGATGTCGTGCATGATTTACATTGATTACATCATATATTGCATAGTGAGGAAGAGAGTAAAAGCACGAAGGGTGATGTCGTGACATGATTTATATTTAAAAGCACGAAGGCTGATGTCGTGCCATGATTACATTGCCCTACATGATACATTACATCGTGAGGAAGAGAGTAAAAGCACGATGGGTGATGCCGTGCCATGATTCATGTTATCTTACATCGTACATTGCATTGTGAGGAAGAGAGTAAAAGCACGATGGGTGATGCCGTGCCATGATTCATGTTATCTTACATCGTACATTGCATTGTGAGGAAGAGAGTAAAAGCACGAAAGGTGATGACGTGCCATTAATTACATTTCTGGCATTATATTTGTTTCATTAGCATATTTGTGATAAATTGCCTTCTTGTCTGCTCCTATGTGCTTAATTAACTGCTTTATCTCACTTGTTACCCCATTATCTGTTCCCGTATTCCCCTACGTATTTGTTTATCTCTTACTTTATTTTTCCATGATATATGTTGTAGAATAGGTCAGGTTAACGTTTTTTTGTCAAGTCTAGCCTCGTCACTACTTCAGCCGAGGTTAGGCTCAACACTTACTCAGTACATGGGGTCAGTTGTACTGATGCCACACTGCACATCTTATTTTTGAGCAGATCCCGCACTCGAACCCAGTGGAAAGCGTTGAGGGAGTCTCCTTCAGTCCACCCTAGAGGCTTCAAGGTATACCCGCTGGCGTTCGTGGGTCTTGGCGTCTCTCCTATCCCTAGTTCTTTATTTTTGTCTTGTCTTTCCTCTAGCTTTTAGAGACAGTCATGTATTTCCTTTCAGACTTTGTATTTAGCACTTCTATAGATAGTTCGTGAGTTTGTGACTCCAGGTTTTGAGAAATTATTGCGATGTTGTATTATGTTATCTTTACTTAGCTTGGGATTTATCTACTATTGCTGTTAAAAATTGTAAAGTGTTTTTAGTTAATTCAGTGTTATCATGTTAGTTTAACTGTACACGTTGGCTTGTCTAGCGGGTTCAACATTAGACGCTATCACGACCCGAAAGTGGGATTTCGGGTCGTGACAAATATACATTAAAATATTCATATAGAATGTGAAAATCTACTGAACCTTTTCCAAACAAATAGGATGTTTGCATAATAAAAGGTACTTGAAGAAAGTGTATATCATTTTGAAAATATTGGATTTATGAATTTAAGTTTCTTGTATATGTCGTTTTCATATTTACCTTATTACAGATAGTAGATATTTATTTTTATTAAATAATATTTGTATTATTGTTTTTAAGGTATTGTTTTGTTGAGGGGGACGTATGTTATTTTTAAAATATCCGATTATTTTTTACAGTACATATTTACAGTAGAAATTATCAAAAACTTTAAAAAATTATTTTAACTCAAGTAATGTGAATAAATTACAAGATTATCCTTATTTCTTTGTAATTTTGGATTAAAAAAGTGTGAACTCGATAATTGTTATTATGCTTCGTGGTAGTAGAGAAGAAAGAAGTTCTAGGTAATCAATAGAATCTTCCGAACTTGAACTAACCGAGAACGAAAAAGAAAGAGAAAAGAGTAGTGGTAAGTTAATTACTCTTATAAGAAAATGAATGATATCACTTCTAGATTAACTACAATCTAACATTGTTGATATATCATAAGCCAAAAGCTTCTTGACTTTCCTATAGTACAATAAAAAATAGAAAGCAAGTTTTTAGGTTCATTCTGCCAAATTATATCATATGTTCACAAAAGTCTTCCTTGCCCAAATTGTTCATATAAATAAGTAATAAGTAACAATCATAACGAAAATTTCATGGTATAAATTAGTTAAAAGAATTGTGTCTTTGATATCTTCATAAGCTATAGGAAATCAATTTTTTTTTGGTAACAAGAATTAGTCGCATTTATCATTACATTTCTAATCTTTATTAATATCTTATGTTGCTTTTTTATTTCCCGTTTTTCTCTTCTCAATTAGGGTTATACGTGCAAGGCACGTACATAGAAACTAGTATATATAAAAGTATGAATACAATGTTGNGTAACAATCATAACGAAAATTTCATGGTATAAATTAGTGTCTTTGATATCTTCATAAGCTATAGGAAATCAATTTTTTTTTGGTAACAAGAATTAGTCGCATTTATCATTACATTTCTAATCTTTATTAATATCTTATGTTGCTTTTTTATTTCCCGTTTTTTTCTTCTCAATTAGGGTTATACGTGCAAGGCACGTACATAGAAACTAGTATATATAAAAGTATGAATACAATGTTAGTTTACAAAAATAACCTTATAATATCAAGCATAATAACTCATAATAAAAGGACATAACTGTAATTCTAGATATTAGCCTTATAATCCTATTAGTTTTAGGATATAATACTACACATTAGGAATCCTACATGATTATCATTAGGAATCCTATTAGTATAATTACTCTCGGACTGTCTAATTCATATAAAATTGAATAAGTAAATATCTTTAGTCATGTAATCCTATTACTTTTAGGTTACACTTCTTAAAAATTTCTATTACTAATTTAATTTGAAAACGTATTGTAATGTCCTATTACTAATTTAATTTGAGAATGTATTATATTTTCCAAATCCATTTAGAAAAAATGAGAGCCTTTATTATAAAATCAAAAATACAATATTAATATATCAAAATAGTCTTAAAATAAGAAACGGAAGAACTCATAGAGAAAGGACATAACTGCAATAACCTATTTTTTGGACTATAATACCGTCTATGCTTATTTTTTATATTTTAGATTTTAAATTAATAAAATTTTGTCTATTAAATTCTCATTAAAAAATATGTAGGAAGGTTTAATAAAATTAACTTCATAAGAATCC
>ML329945.1:0-33728 GCA_005239505.1 Nicotiana paniculata | reverse complement strand
CCATTGTGGGGGTGGGGGGGGGGAGGGGAGGAAGACTAAGAAAGATATTGTCATTTTTTGTTAATGTCGTAATAATAAAAATTATAATTCCCTTTAATATTTCTTGACAATTTTTTTTGTTTTTAAATTTGAATTACAAGATTTAAGTCACAATTATATAATATAATTTTACAATAAATTGCCTTAGATAAAAAAAAATTAAAAAAAGAATAGCCTGGCCCACTTAGGCCCGTGGGCCCGACCCCACTTAGCCCGGGTCCATATATGCCGGTTACACCCACTAGGACCGTTTAGCTTGAGACCGCTTGGGACCGGCCCGCTAGAGCCCGAGACTGTTTGGCCAGACCTATTTAGCCCAATTAGGCCCGGGCCCGGACCACAATACAACCTTATTTCCGACCAATCGAGTTGAAGTGTGACAAGGCCACATTTGATTGGCCAAAACATGTTACTTGCACACGTCACGCAGTTTCATTGGCCCTTTAATTTGACTTGGCATGCCTTGTCATTTTGACACGCGACACAATCTTATTGGCTCTTTCGTTTGACTTGGCGTGCCACATCATTTGACGCGTGACACCAAACTGGGCCGCTAGGAAGATGACATATTGGGCTTAATGAAGTGGGATCATCACTTTAGCCCAATTAAATGGGTTAACCCAATGGATTAAGACTTATTTATTTAATCCATTTATATTGGACTTATACAATTAATTCTATTATATTAGCACATATATATATTTAGACTAATATATCTTGAATTTAAAATATAGTCCAAATTATTTCATGAATTTAATTTTAATAAAATTTATATGCCTACAACCACAAAAGTAAACTACAACCACAAAAGAATGAGGTGATTTTATTGATAAACATTGCGGGTTACAACTCCGTTTATCCTTTGATTCTTCCTCCGAATTGTTCTCCGTGATTCAAGGACTGGATCAGTGTATTCTCGAACGTAGGATGATACAGCTCTCTGGATTATTTGATCTCCATGAAAGCCGTTCATTGTATGGATATTCTTCTTGAAGTATTTGATTATCAAGAAGAACATCTATTGATCACGATATTATTTTATGCCTTGATCCCTTTGTGAATATCCCGAGAATTTATGAGATTTTTTA
The DNA here is from genome assembly GCA_005239505.1 of Nicotiana paniculata. NCBI lineage: Eukaryota > Viridiplantae > Streptophyta > Magnoliopsida > Solanales > Solanaceae > Nicotiana > Nicotiana paniculata. The sequence continues at coordinate 32,601 of ML329945.1, read as the reverse complement.
GACGCTCTTCAAGGGAATATGTATCCCTTTATATAGGTGTGCGTTAGGGTTTAGGGTAGAGTAACTTCCAAGAAACCCTAATAGACTCCTAGGATTTCAAGAGTCATGTAGTATCTTGAATTTAGGATTTAACTCGATCCTTAAAAATTTTGATGTCTACAAATGCCCTACTTCAAGGTTTTTTGGAGTGTAGGCTTGCCGAAACTTGAAGGCAAGACTTGAAGTACTCGACCATCACAACAAATGATTTTGAAACTTGGAGTTTTTGATTTATAGGAGGAAGAGATGAAGGGTAGAACTGGTCCCACTGGGCGTGCCAATTTGTTTATCACAAATTTTCAACCTATGAAAAGTAAAATGCAACCAAAAAAGAATAAAGTGATTTTATTGATAAATATTGCGGGTTACAACTCTGTTTACCCTTTGATTCTTTCTCCGAATTGTTCTCTGTAATTCGAACTGGATCAACGTATTCTCGAACGTAGGATGATACGTAACTCTCTAGATTATTTGATCTTCACGAAACCCGTTCATTGTATAGATATTCTTCTTGAAGTATTTGATTATCAAGAAGAACATATATTGATCACGATATTATTTTATGCCTTGATCCCTTTGTGAATATCCCGAGAATTTATCGGATTTTTTAGATGCTCTTCAAGGGAATATGTATCCCTTTATATATGTGTTTTAGGGTTTAGGGTATAGTAACTTTCAAGAAACCCTAGTAGACTCCTTGAATTTCAAGAGTCCTATAGTATCTTGAATTTAGGATTTAGATTGATCCTTTAAAATTTCAATGTCTACAGTATCCTTTCTACCACATGAAAAGAATAATTTTTTACATCACGAAAAGGAAGTACTTAGTTTGTTAAAATGAAAGAAAATACTTAGTTTCTTGAAATGAAAGGAAATAAAATACTTTTTATATATCATGAAATGAAAGTACCCATTTTGTTGAAATGAAAGAAAATACTTTTTTTTACATTGTGTACTCGTTTTATTGAAATGAAAAAAAATATCTTTTCTACATCATGAAAAGAAAGCAGTAATTTTATTAAAAAAATCCTTTTTCTATTTCAGGAAAAGAAAATAATTAATTTGTTGAAATGAAAGAAAATACTTTTTCTACATTATGAAAATAAAGTACGTACTTGTGTTTGTTGAAATGAAAGAAAATAGTTTTACTATATCATAAAAAGAATATACTCATTTTGTAGGAAAATAAACACTCCATATATAACATGAAAAAAAAAATCTTAATATAGTTCCATCTTAGGGTGGGTGGGTTGGTTGGGACGGGGAATATGGTGGATAACGTTAAAAAAGAATTTTGAAAAATATTTTCCTTTCATTTGAAATATTTTTCTTTAGTTGAAACATGAATTCATGAAGAAAATATTTTACAAAACATTTAACAACCAAACATAGGAAAATAAAAAAATATTTTTCGAAAATATTTTCTTTCATACCCAACAAACTCTTGGTTCATTTGCTTTTTTCCCGTAAGTAAAATTAATGTTATTATTTAGTTGGATCCTATTATTTTTCTTCTTGTAAAATGTTATAAGTGACTTGAGTCCAAGTTTCTGTTTGACTATAGATTTTATCTACTTTCTCTTAAAAAATTGAAAATATTATTTGTTCACGGAATATGATTAATTTTAGAAAAATTCAAGTTTTCAAAAGCTGTTTTAGAACATTTTTTCATTATAAAAATTTAATTTTTCTTTAAATAAATATATGCTCAATAACAATTTTAATTTCCATTCAAAAATTACTTTTTTAATTTAAAACCAAATTTATGTCCAAATCTAAAATAAGGTGCTGATAATTAACGGAAAAAACAAATACCTCTTAGTGGCCGATTCAGCGGAATTTCAAACAAACGCCAAGTTCTTTCTTCATTCTTCTCCGGCAACTTCCTCGGCGATTTCCTTCCGGCGACATCGAGTTGTTAGTTGTAGGTTACCTTCTATATCTTTCTTCCTTCCTCTCTGAACTTTTTATACTCAGTACACTCCCTCCCCCTCCCAAAAAAAAAAAAAAATGAAAGAAAGAAAGAAAGAAGAAACCCTAATTCCTTTCCCTAATGTATCGTAGCAAACTAGCAATAGTGAATTAGTTAACAATATTTTGTGTTTGCTTCCCCTGTATAATTTTTTTTTTTAAAATATGCATTACTATTTGCTATACAACAGCAACAACTATGACTCAATCTCAAGCAAGTTAGCGTCGGCTTCATGAATCCTCAATGTCCATGTTGCAAACTTGCAATTTGCATTATCTTAATTTATTTTCAATCTATGTTTGTCTACCTGCATTAGATATCTCGTATTTGTTGTGTAGACAAAAACTTAGCTAGTTTCCTTAATATTCCAGGTTATTTGGCTTCGATAAAAGAAGCATTGATGAAGCCGCAGTCAGCATGGGGCTCACTAAAGAACCCGGTGAAGTTCAAGATGTAACACTCCTTATTCCTTATTATACAAATATCTGATGGTATAAGACATTAGCTGTTTAACAAAAAGTATATGCATATTTTCAGTCCAACTGCAGAGAATCTTGTTCCTATTCGTCTGGACATTGAAATTGATGGTCAAAGATTTAGAGATGCTTTTAGTTGGAATCCAAATGGTACACTTTTATTATTTTTAGTTTTAACCACCATATAAACATTGATACAGCAATATGCACTCAATTTGATGCTTCTGCTTCGGACTGTAGGTTGCAACTGGCTGTTTTCTTGTATGCATAGTTGATATTTTCAATTAGTTGCTGCCAATAAATGTTGAAATCTTTTATTCTACAAATGTTGAATGCTACCACAGCTCATCTGTACCGTCAAAATGAAAATTTTAGTTTCTCACTACGATGATCAAGAATCATTAGTGAGCTAATTTGTGAACAAGTTGAGTGGACATGCACATTCCAGGTAAGGGATACATAATTAACTAAATTTTCATTTGCTTTTGTGTCTGTGAGGCGCTACAACATTGAATGTGCATCTAAGCGGCTAAACATAAGTTTTATTAAGGCATTCTCTGGAAAATAGCTGGCAAACAATGGAATTTCGGTACATGACTTTTTTATTTATTTTAGACGTTACCAAACCATTTCCTTAATTTTCTGGGGTTGACTTTATAGTGCTTTGAAGATCTTTAAGGAAAAGTTAGCACACGAAGATCCTTATAAGGGATTTTCTGTTGTGATAAAGATTGGGTCTTAGTAGGTTGCCTGGTCTTTCAACATGGCTTTACGAAGTAAAGAAACTTTGCAGAGTGCTATTATGAAAAACAGAGTATAACATTATAGAGCTTATGTCATGGCAAAAGATAGCTTGAAAACGACTGCACACTCTGATTTTTGATAGTTGGTACTTATTTGCTTTTTCCTATGTGATGCTTCATATACAAAGCCATTTATATTGTCTCCAGTTAACGGTTCTGCCGATCACCTTTAAAGAAAGAAAATTTATAGTTGAGTTTTCCTAATATCATTTTGAACTGACTTAGTTATTGTCCTTCTCTGAACTTATTAACTGCAGATCCTGACTCAGAAGTGGTGGTTTTCGCGAAAAGAACTGTGAAGGATTTGAAGCTTCCTCCTGGGTTTATCACTCAGATTGCTCAATCAATTCAAGTAATTTATAAGTCATAAACCAGTACATGTTGTATGCACCATTTCATCATCTTTCTTCATCCTTAATGGTATAAATAGTATTCATGGTGTGATGTTAAGAATTGCTTGAAAGAACAGGATGTATGACTCTAATTGCTGCTTGCATACTTGGGACCAGTTTACATAGGATTCATTGCGGGAGATTGGGGTTTAATTTAAACATGTCTCTGACTATCTCTTCTAAAAGTTTAAGTTGTTGGAAAGAGCACTCTACTTTATTTACTTAATTATTATCTTTCCCCCCCCCCCCCACACACACACACGTGCGGGCTTGATTTTTTTATGTATTTATGAGGCAAGCTTGTGAAAATTCTTTTGATAATGGGTGGCGGTGAGACTCGAACCCAAGATCTGTGCATGGTCTGAGGCCATGTTGAATGTGTGTGACCAACTCATCTAAAAACTTAAACCATTAGAAAGAACACACTTTTATTTACTTAATTATTATCTTAACACTAGCTATAGGATGAAGTAATATGAAATAGAAGATAACTATATATCATACAATGAACTATGCCGTAGTTCCCAAATTAGTTGGGTTGGATATATGATTTTTGTATCATACCTGCTATCTTCAGGTCAAATGTCATTCCAATACTGAATAATAGGTCTTCTAGGCACACCAGAGTTCTCTAAAAATAGACTTGAAATCTCACAAGTATCCCGTATAAGTTTTAGTAGGAAAAGAAAGGAGTGGAATGAACTTCTATGTTTCTATTTATTTGCTGGAAAGCTGCAAGTTTTGATAGACACTGAAGCTTATATAAGTGTAGAGCAACAACTAATTCTTAATTCCGCCTTGTTGGTATCATCTATACCATTGTGTTCAGTCCTTAGCTAAGTCCACATTGATTACTGAGATTTTACACCTTTCGAGATAATTTCCTCCATGTGAAGGTCTATCTCGTCATCAACCCTTTTAATCATCGTGTTACTGCACCTATGTACTAGTACAACTGAGGTCTACTCACTATGCAGAATATGCCTAATCCAGCTCAGACAAGATCTCCTAATAAATTGAAGGAGATCCATTGGAGAATTAAAAGTCACATTCCGACACAGTTTTTGATGAGATTACCTAAAAAAGGGGAGTGGCCACTGTTGTAGCTATTGTCAAATATTGTAATATTAGGATTTATTATGTAGTATTTTGTTTGGGGGTGGTTTGTTTTGTTTTTCTGGGCTTGGACAAATAATATCGAAGTACTTCGTGAGAGATTGTAGGCTCTCTCCCAATTTCTTTTGGTCAATGTTGTGTATATTGAAGGAAAGGTCACAAGTTTCAATTCTTGAACCATAATCATGCAATCCATTCTTCACTTTGTCTGCATACTTTATTGATGCTGTGCTGATCATTGTCGGGTGGTACAAGTTTGATTAATTTGAGAAATTTACCCCAAAAGAAAAAAAATAAATACTAAATCATTAAATGTTTTGGTCTCTTGTTTTAGTATTGCCCATGTAATGCGTGACTTTGCTAAGGCATTTGAGCTAATTCTGATGAAAAATGTATAGTTAATTGGTTGACTAACTAAGAACTGATCTGTGTAGTAAAAGGACACTAGGCTGTTCATAAGATGTTAAAATTAGTCGTTAAAGTATCACAAAACAGTATAATTTGGAGAAGCCTCATCTGGATATCTTCCGTTGATGTAGGAACTTTTATCTAAACCAGCTTGTGTTTTAGCATGTAGGTCCTTCGGCTATAAATATTATTCAAAAATATATTCCTTCTTTTTTTATAAAGCATTCAACAATATATTCCTGTATGTACTTATCAAAAAAAAAAAAAACCTTTATGTCTGCTAGTCCTTTTCCTGAACAAAAACTTGGTAGTTCTCTAGTGACTGAGGACCTCTGTTGTGAAATGGCTGCTTAGTGTACATACTTCTTTTTCTCTTGTTTCTGGCAAATTATTTCTTATTGGCTTCTTTTGCTACTTCCAATTTTGCAGTCACAATTAACAGAATTTCGGTCATATGAAGGACAAGATATGTACACTGGGGAGAGAGTTGTTCCTATCAAGGTTTAGCACAATTGTTTATGTCAATATTGATAACATTATGATGAAAGATTATTTATTCCAAAAGAAATGGAAGATACCTGTCTTTCTGACTTTGATGGTCACAACTGTTGTGGTATCATTAATGAGGTACTTGTATTTATCTCTTTCCTTTTCTTTTCCGGGCTCATTCAGCTTGATCTCCGAGTAAATCATACAGTTATCAAGGACCATTTTTTCTGGGTAAGTTTAACTGAAAGGTTGTGTCTCATTCTTGAAATATCTTGATACCTGGATAAGAACTGTGATCAAACTTGCAATTACTCTGCTTCATATGTTGCTAATACAAAGAGAATCAAATTAATTTCAGGACTTGAACAATTTCGAGAGTGATCCTGAAGAATTTGCACGGACTTTTTGTAAAGATATGGAAATAGAAGACCCAGAAGTTGGAGTAAGCTCTATTTTTTAATTTTTTTTTGCATGAGGATATGGATTTTGGTTAATTGTTTTTAACGAAAGGAAACAGTTATGTTTGCTGGAAGTATAATAAAATATCAACTCTTTGCACTCTTGTTTTCACCACAAGCAATAAGTGAGACTAATAAATATATTTTTTCTGTTTTCTTTCAAGTAAAATATTGGAAGGTAATGAATAATGTAGAAAAAGAGGTCTTTAACTTAAAAATATAGATACACATATTGGGCTGTGCTCAAAATAATAGTCTAGAGATTGTGTTGCACACAGTAAACAAGTAATTTGTAAGGTAATTGTCTTGTTATTGCCATATTACATCCTTCTTTTTCCCAGTCTCTTTTTTGTTATACTGGCCTGTGATATTGTTGTCATTGAGCATCAGTATGCTTAATTTCTTAAGTTTTGCGATTGAAGAAGGTATCGGCCCTTGGATCGAGCAACCATCTGCTCGGAAAAAGGTTAATGAAGTTGAGTTGCTTAAAGAAGGAGGAGGGATTGGTCCAGCTACCCGATGAAGCTTATGTCAAGAAATGTCAACTTTGACCATGGGACTGAAAACATTGAAACAAGATCTGTGGTCATAGCAGGATTGCTAGCATCAGAAAGTTCTTCAAGTTGAGGAAAGTAAGGGATATGACCATCTAAATCATTGGCACTAAAATCAAGAGTTGAGAGGGTTGTGAGGTTCGATAGCAGATCAGGTATCACGGATGTTAGAGCGTTCGAACTCATTTCTAGAGTAGAAAGATTAGTAATGTCGTAGGATCAGCTGTGTGAATCCCAGGTAGAGCGATTTGTCTTGAACTTGCTTATTTTTACATTTTGGTCAGAGAGTTAAGATCCAATCCATAATTGGAATTGGAGGAACAAGACTAAAAAAGAGCTTTTGTTAAAATTAAACAGAGAGATTGTAATTTCTATTTAAATAGTAATCATTCAACAGGGATGTTAAACCTCTAGGCATTGTAGGCCTTTGTATTATATGCGTTGAAAGATTTATATCTATGTTCATGTATAAGTAAACTTTCCTTATGTAGCTCAGTTTTTGAATGAGATTTGGTCCCAACTTCATCCCATTGAGAGAGTATTTTATCTGTAGTTGTTTCTTCTCTGAAAGTATTAAATTCTAGTTGTGTTAGTAGTTTGTCTTGATCACTTTTTACTTAATAGAAACTAATCACCGGATGATATTTCCATTTTTTACTTTCCTCCCTAAAATCTCTTCAACTATGTGAGACTCTCATTTTCAATATCCTTTTTATTTGAAAAACTGTCGATGCTTTCTACTTGATAGTTGACTTCTTTCTTTGCAGCCTGCAATTGCCATATCAATTCGAGAACAACTTTATGAGGTGAGGATATATCATTCTTCATTTGGTGTATGTGACATAATTGTTTCTACCTGTCTTTCAACCAGTTCATAGTTGAAAGCCAGCTACTTCAAGGCCTGTGACCATTTTGCCATTTGATTTTTTCAGATTGCAATCCAAAGTGTTGCATCCGCAAGAGAAAGTAGGGCAAATAAGAAACGCAGAGTAACAGAACATATCTCAGCCAGGTTAGCGTCATTGATCTCTGGCTTTTGCTGTTTATGCCCATCTTTGTTTAATCTAGTCATAAGCCCTTGCACTATCCTTAGGACTTCTCTTTCCTAATAATTATCTTTTTGACAGTAAGACAGGTGTACCTGCATTGGACCTGGTGAAGTTATTTGGCATTAGATCAAGTGTTGTCCGGTACGACTCTTTCTTTTCTTCATATATTTCCACTCAATAAAATATGAAAGAGAAAAGGAAACTGGATGTTCTGGAACAAGGATATTTTATCTGTATTTCAATGCAGTGGTATCTCATTAGCACATACTCGATATCAGTTAGTCAGAGACTCCATTTGGTCCAGGTTTTGAATTCATTCATTTCAAATGTGACTATTGCAGAAAAAGGAAGGACTGGGATGTATATGAACCAATTGTTGATCTCCTTTCAAATGAGGAGGTGGATGCCCTCGAGGCTAGAGAAGAGAAGATTGCTCGATGATACAGTCAATGCCCATTGAAGGAATACCAGCATTTGAAAGAGAAATCGTGTTAAAGTTTTAGATGATACAATGAGACTAAATCCTAGTCTTGGTTCAGCCAAAATCCCATGGTAGTTATAGGTAAGTTATAGATTTTAACATTGATCCTCAGATCGCTACATAGGTTTGTTGAAAGAATATGGAGCAACACTTCAGTGTCATGTGCTAATATATCTTCACCGCAGCTAATTTAGCTGTCTTCTAAATCCTGCTATATTCGTAAGAGCAACCTACTTTGTATTTTTGGCATACAAAGGATGGAAACAAAGACTGTTGATGGACCTGGATAGGGCTGGGACCCTGTACCACGCTCCTTTCTAAGTTGATGCCTCGTCCATTAACCAACCGTCACTTAGATAACAAAAAGTTGAATAAAATTATGGAATTTTTTACATTATAAGAGTATTTTGAGTTTTTTAGTCCAAAACTTTTGAGAACATGTCTTGTTTTAAACTTAAAGTAGCAGAGTAGTGCCGTGCATCTTATTCATCATATTCCACGGTGTCAAGTACGTTATGCTGTATTTAATTGTACAATAACTACTTCCCTCGTCGGGCGTGGACTACACACTATGGCATGTTGTACATGACCAGACCCTCTAATACAACAACAATAATAGTAACCCAGTGAAATATCATAAGTGAGGTCTGTGAAGAGTAGTGTGTACATAGACTTTACCTCTATTCCGGAGGAGTAAATAGACTGTTTCTGATAGACCCTCAGCACAATAAGATGAAACGAGACAATGTAGCAGTAACAACAAAGGAATTCAGAAAGATAACCTCAATAACGTAATAACCAGAAAAAGAGAGACAAGTAATAACACTAAGCAGCAATAATGGAACAATAACACGGACGCGATGGAATGCTAAGGACACAACAAGAGCCACTAACATCCTAGGACAAAACACTTCCAGATTAGCTTCTTACAACCTAACCGACAACCCTAATGAAGTACTAAGGACACAACTGAAGCCACTGGCAGCCTACAACAGAACACTATCAGACTAGCCTTCTATCTCCTAACTTACAACCCTAATGCCCGACCTCCGCAACTTCCTATCAAGGGTCATGTCCTCGGAAATCTGCAGATGCGCCATGTCCCGACTGATCACCTCTACCCAATATTTCTTAGCCCGCTCTTTACCTCTCCTTATACCCATCAAGGCCAGCCGCTCACACCTCCTTAGAGGGGCATCCAAGCTTCTCCTCTGCACGTGCCCGAATCATCTAAGCCTAGCTTCCCGCATCTTGTCTTCCATGGGAGCCACACACACCTCACCCGGATATCTTCATTCCTAATCTTATTTCAGCCGCATGAGCCCGCACATCCATCTCAACATCCTCATTTATGCAACTTTCATCTTCTGGATATGAGAATTCTCAACTGGCCAACACTCACCATACATCATGGCCAGTCTAACCACCGCTCTATAAAACTTACCTAAGTTACGGGGGCACCTTCCTGTCACACAAGACGCCAAACGCTAGCCTCCATTTCATCCACCCCACCCTTATACGGTGCGTGATATCCTCGTCAATCTCCCCACCCCCCCGGATAAATGCCCCTAGAAATTTGAAGCTCCCTTTCATGGGGATGACTTTAGAGGCAAGCCTCACCTCCATGTCCGCTTCACCCGACATGCCGCTGAATTTGCACTCCACGTATTCTGTCTTAGTCCTGTTCAACTTGAAACCTTTAGACTCAAGGGTCCGTATCCAAACCTCCAACCTCTCATTAACACCGCATCGCGTCTCATCAACAGGACTATATCATCGGCGAATAACATACACCACAATACCTCCCCTTGAATATGGTGTGTCAGTACATATCGCCAGAGCAATAAGAACCAGCTACGAGCAGATCCTTGGTGTAACTCCATAACAACCGGAAAATGCTTCGAGTCTCCCCCCACTGTCCCGAGTCTTAACTCCATCATACATGTCCTTAATTACCGTAATATAAGACAGCGAAACACCTTTCACCTCCAGGCATCTCCAAAGAACTTCCCTAGTGACCTTGTCATATGCTTTTTCCAGGTCAATAAACACCATAAGAAAATCGTTCCTCCTATCCTTGTACAGTTCAACCAACCTCCGAATAAGATTGATAGCTTCCGACCAGACCCTCTTATACAATTTTAAAAAAAATTATTGTCACCACTGTGGTAAGAGGTTAGGCATATACCTCAACCTGTATATTAATAATCACTAGGCAAATATAGGAAATGGACAATAATTATGTCCAGTTCCTGGTATACAGATGATATGGCATCTAAGGGAAATATTACATGTAGGGGGTGGGGTGGGGGTGAGGGTGAGGGTTAGGTTATAATACATATTTGGGGTGACATAACACTTTGTTCCCAATGAGTGAACCATTTACCAAAAAGGTTATACATTAAAAGGGTTCTGTCAAGTTTTGATCCTAAACAAAATCAGTTGATCCATATCATTCTTCAAGGTGTCTTTCACCTTTCCAGTAAAGTGTCAACCTCCATGAAGATAGCCGAGGATAATGTTTTGTATGCTCCTGTTAATTGAGAGTTCACTCAACCACAAGGAGGGAAATTGAATTGTTTCTCACTCCATTTTCACGATTTCAAAGAATTTAATTCTTTGAACTAACTATTCTAACACAAATAGAAAGTAAAGTGCATAATTTAACTAATACGGAGATTTTACGTAGAAAACTTCCTTGATCAAGGGAGTAAAAGTCACGACCTATCCCAGTAAGATTTGCTTCAAGCTTTACTAAATTCAATGAACAGTTTTAGGTTACAACTCTGTAACCAAGGAGACTAACTCTAGTATCCTTCCCTTACAATTAATCAAATTGTAGCTATCCCTTCCCAAATTAATTCTAGTCTAGGAAGCAAACAAAAACTCAAGTTTTTGTAATAACTTATGATTATACTTCTCAAAAAGCAAATATGTTATAATTTATAAAAAATTGACTCAACCTAAACAATTATAGAACTTCAACAACTTTGTCTTCTGGAACATGTTCTTCAGTTGAGCAACTTGAAATCTCAAAAAGCACCTTCTTGCCGAGATTTCTATTGCGAAGAATATTTTTGAGAATTAGTTCGAATCGTATAGGTCTTGAAAAACTGTAGAAGGTCTCTTTATATGGGTGTGAGGTTGGCCAAAAATCTCTTCCAATTAATGCACCAAAACCTAGAATATTTCAGTTAAAGAAAACCTCTCCTATTTTGATTTGGTTTCTTTAACTATTCCAACTCCTCAACCTTTTTCCTTCGTTGCAAGTATCTCCATAATTATAGAGCCTTTTCCAAATAATAATTCCTCCAATTGATGTTTTCTTTGTAGCGCGCGAATAAGTTTTCTTGAGAAATCCAACTTGCATATAAATTTTAACTTTCTGTGTCTGACAAGCCTTTTGCACTTCATCTGCTACAAACCTGATTCTTGCATTAGCCATATATCATATATGTGCGCCAGTCTAGTAGCATAGCAACCTGTCCATGGATTTTGGTTCTTTCAATACAATAGATCTTGGTTTGTTGCATCAAAACATAATACGTGCTCAACTCAACAAATTTTTCCTTTTTGATGATAACAAACCCATGTGCAAATCATCCCGCTACTCGAGTAATTTTCAGCATATGAATCAGTTTCATTGGCAACACTCTTCATTAATTTTATCTATAATTGTATAAGTGTAAGAGATTCACTTTCTATTCGTTGCAACCTAAATATGGCTAGGCATAATTCAGTTTTAGGACCTGCAAGCAGATAAACTCATAGATAGCAACTTCATTAGTTCCAGTTCATTGCTTAAGAACCAGGTTTACCGGTCAGCAAGCGCACATTCTTAACTTCCTCCTTTTGGAATCATTAAAAAAATAAAGTGAAAGTAAAGTCAAAAGTGAGAATTTAGCAATATTAAACTCATGGTCACTGGGGCTACACTAACACGAACACAATGTCAACAACTCAAACATTTAATCTAATAAATTATCCAAAAATAATCGTACCAGTATTTTCCAAAAAGCGAGAAAATTTGATTGATTTACCAATGTATCACATTAAGCCCAGAAGGCCCCAACCAAAAGACGGTTGAACAAATCCGTCAAACTGCTAATAATAAAAACAACAAAAAAATAGAATGAAATCCAAAATCTAGTCATAGAAAGGACACGATAAGGAGTCGACTGGAACTAGACTAGGAAACCTAAGAGGATGGAGGATCAAGTTCTTTGTTGGAAGAGTGTCACGACCCATTTTACCCTCCGAAAGGTATCGTGACGGCACCTAGTCTCTATGTCTAGGTAAGCCTAACATTTTCGAAAAAATGACATAATCAATAAAATAAAGACAGAAAAGAACTCAAGTAGATATAACATAGCTGCTCAGCATATACACTTTCACTTCTCAAAACCCGGAATGTCACCATAGTCACAAGATCTATACTAAATGTAGCTCTATACAATGAAACAGCGGAAAATACACAAGTCTTCTATGACTATATTAGAGTAGAAGGGGACTCGTGGGATTATCCAGACGCGGCAGAATTACCTCGCGGTCTCTTGGCTGCTGCTAGGACGACTCCTAGCCACGATACTGGGTGCTGGTACCTGGATCTGCACATGGGGAAAACATGTGAGTACTCCACATTCAGTACTCCGTAAGTGCCAAGCCTAACCCCAGTCAAGTAGTGACGAGGTCAGATTGAGGCCCTACTGAGTTTGTAAAAACAAGTCAATATATAATTTAAAACAGTAAAATACAGATAAGCAATGATAAACAGGATTAACGAAGACGAAAAGATTTAATAACAGAAAGAGAGCCCTCGACTCAGCACATCATATATCTCAACAGTAAATGTGCAATGCAGTACACGGGGAAAGCTCCCGGATCTCAGTCCGTAGTCCCAATTTAAATATGCTATGCAGTACAGGGGGAAAGCTCCCGAATCTCTGTCCATACTCCCAATTTAAATATGCATGTCAGTACAGGGGGAAAGCTCCCGGATCTCGGTCCATAGTCCCAATTTAAATATGAAATGCAGTACAGGGGGAAAGCTCTTGGATCTCGATCCGTAGTCCCAATATAAATATGAAATGCAGTACAGGGGGAAAGCTCCCGGATCCCGGTCCGTAGTCCCAATTTAAAAATGCAAAGTAGAAGTATGTCAATTATGGCTTAATTAAACAATACAGGGAAAACAACAGGCAAGAATAGAGTAAAACTACCTAAGCATGATGTGAGTAGTAGCAAATAAGAGGAAATCAAGTCAGAACAGGTAGGCATGCTTACTCTTAAGCTATCTAATCTATTAAGATGGAAACAATAATATGTGAATGAAAATGAGCGATTTCGTAGGAGTAAAAATAGGATTTTAGCAACAATGACCCGTGTACGCACTCGTCACCTCGCGTACACGGCGTCCACATAACAATATCAGTATAAAAATGCCTAAGGGAAAGTCCCCAACGCAGAATTAGGCAAGCCACTTACCTTGACTGCGCTAATCAAGTCAATACCACNGAATCGGGTAAGATTTATATTTCCCGAATACCCATTCTCTCATGAACCCACTCGAACAAGAATCAACAAAATCCGACGTCTAAATCTCCCTAAATCCTCAGATTTCTACTTGAGGAAATTTCATCCCACTTTCATGGTTTTTCATCCAATTTCATTGATTAGATTGAGGAAAATGATAGAGATGATTGATATATAAAGGGATTAAGGTTAGAAAATATTACCTATGATTCTCCTCTTCAAATCCCACTGAAAATCGCCAAGTTCTGAGCTCACAATCGATTTTGGAATTATGAAATTCAAACCCTCAGATTTTTGATATAAACTGCCTAGATATTTCGCACATGCAACACTAGGATCGCACCTGCGGTGCCGCACCTGTGGTGCCGCACTTGCGGATACCCAATCGCAGGTGCGAAAGTTCATTAAGTGGCCTGGGGTCGCACCTGCGACACCCCTTTCGCACCTGCATGCCCGCACCTGCGTAAACACCATCGCAGGTGCAAAAGTTCATTTAATGTTCTGAGGTTGCACCTGTGGTACCCCCTTCGCACCTGCGGAAATACCATCGCAGGTGCGAGACACCAGAACTAAAATGGTTCAACTGTTCTCAAATTTCCAAAACTCACCCGTTGGGCATCCGAAACAACCCCGAGGCCCCTGAGACCTCAACCAAACCTATCAACTACCTTTTTCAAACTTGTGCGAGCCTTAAAAATACATCTCATAACATCAAAATCATCAATTATTCATAGATTCAAGCCTAAGAACTTAGGAAATTTCTAGAATTCACATACGATGCCGAAACACGTCTAAACCCATCCGAATGACCTCAAATTTTGCACACACGTCATAAATGACATTACAGACCTGTTGTCCCTTTCAGAATTTCATTCCGAGTCCGATATCAAAATTTCACCTATCGGCGGAAATTGCCGAAATTCTAACTTTCGCCAATTCAAGTCTAAATCCACAACCGACCTCAAAAACACATTACGAACACCCTCCTAACCACAAAATCACCCAATGGATCTAACGAAGTCAACAGAATTCCATTCCGGATCCGTCTTCACACAGCTCTAGCTACGACCAGATTTCTAAAGCTAAATTTCACATTTATGGACTATGTGTCCAAAATCACCCCGAATTTCATCACTCAACGTTCTGACAAGTTCCAATAATATAAATAGACATGGGAGAAGCGGTTAATAGGGTATCGGGGCACAAATTCTTAAAACGACCGACCAGGTCGTTACAAAGAGGGTGCTCCATGAATAAGCCCCAAAATCTTGTCAAATCGAGCAGCAATAACCTCCTATTCTTTCTTCATATCCTCCTTCAGCTTCCTAATCTTTGTAACAGTGGTCGCTCAACAAAGTCGCACCCCCTTAAGGTTTCCTTACTGAAATGTCCTTCTTAAGTCCTCTTATAGGGACCTTGAAGTGTTGAAATATCCTAGTCAACAAGAACCCATATGGAAGAGTGTGAGTGTCTTTTTCTTGATTAGTTTCCCTTGCCATATGATTTATCATCAGTGAGGGCATGTTAATTAGACTATTTTATATAACCAACCGACCGATCACTTTGAGCTTTAAGGTTCCGTTCAGTGGTTCGAGGTCTTGAGTTGTATCATATTGTCTATTATGACTTGTGTGCATGGTCGGATTCGATTTTCAGATATTCCGATATCTATTTTGATGAGTGAGTCTCATTTTAGAAGCTTAATTTAAAAATGTTGACTAAGGTTTGACATTTTTGAAAACGACCCCGGAATGGTGTTTTGATGAATCCGGTAGCTTTGTATCGTAATTTTGGACTTGGGCGTCTGCCCATAATCGAATTCAGAGGTCCGTACGTTGATTTGCCAAAATTTGGAAACTTGAGGTTTAGAGGTTTGACCGTAGGTTGACTTCATAGCTATCGTATTTGGATTTCTTTTTCGGAACTTGAAATAGGTCCATTTTTTTATTTGGAACTTGTTTACAAAAGTTTTGTGTCATTCCGAGTTGATTTGATAGGAATCGGACGCGCGATTGTATTATTAGAAGTTCTTGAGTTTCATGTTGATTTCATGTGTTTTGGAGGTCCGATTCATAATTTTGGATGTTATTTTGATGATTTTATCGCCCGAGCGGGTTCATGTTATGGTTCTAAACTTGTATTTATGTTTGGTTTGGAGCCCCGAGAGCTCTGGTGAGTTTTGGAGGCGTATGAGAGTGTTTGGAAAGATTCTAGCATTGATGATTTTTTTGCACAGGTGCCTCAGGTCTCGCATTTGCGAGAATGGCTGGAGTCTGCTAGGTTCACATTTGCAAACCTAGAGTTCGTTCTTGCGATGGGGGCCTAGGTAAGCTTCTTCGCATTTGTGATCAGTAAGGTCGCTTTTGCAAAGTATCCTTGATTCACAATTGCGAACATAATGTCGCATTTCCGACATTAGGAGGGTGTGAGGGTCTTCGCTATTGCGTTCATTTTCTTGCATCTGCGGGGCTTATATATGCGAATCCTTGGTCGTATTTGTGACACATGTGACTGGACATAAGAGCCGAGGAATTGGATCTTAGTTTTATTTTTCATATTTTGGAACCCTAGGCTCGGTAGGAGGAGATTTGGAAGAGGGATTTTCATCTACAATCATCCGCTAAGTGATTTTGATCAATTCCAACTATTTTACATGATTATATGTGAGTTTGAACATCAAAATTATGAGAATCAAAGTGAAATTTTGAGAAACTTTGCCTGTATTTTGAAAAATGAGAATTTGAGTTTTGAGTGTCGATTTAGACTCGAATTTTGAAAAAAAATACATGTATAGATTCGTGGGATTATAGGTAGTCGGAATTTGCCCTTAGACCCGAATTTTGACCGGCGGGCCCGGGTTGACTTTTGAGGAATTTTGCAAAGATCATAGCTTTATTTATTTGAATTAATTTCTCTTGCATTATTTGATGTTATTAAGTTGATGTTGGTTAGGTTTGAGCTGAGCGGAGGTGAATTATAAAGGAAAAACTATTTTAGAATATTGATTGAGGGCTTTTGAGGTAAGTATCTTGCCTAACTTTGTGTGGGAAAACTACTCCCTAGGGATTGGTTTGTTTGTACTATTTGAACTACGTGAAAGAAATGTACTCGAGGTGACGAGTGTGTACACGACTTTATATGTAAAATTTAACCGGTTTAGACTCTTAGGGTTCTTATGCACACTAAATTGAAGTTGCTCTATCATGTTATATCCTCCATTGTTTAATTCACTCTTATATACCTTATTTGTAGTTGGTTCATGTTCTATCTTTTGTTGCCAAATTTAATTATACATGTTTTAATTGTAATTGTTGCCTCTTTATTTCCATGACATCTCTTTCGGAGTTGAGTTATTCTGATTTGACGTTATAGTTACACATTATCTCTTTCATAGTTGATTATCCTTAATTAAAGTTATAGTTACACGTTATCTCTTCTGTAATTGATTATCCTTATTTGGTATTTCTCTTATTGTTGAACTACTCTTACATGAAGTCATTATTACTTGTATGTCTTTCATCGTTGAGCTTATTCTTCCGTTTCATTGCATTATTGTCATTTTTGTATTGATTTACTTGTTGTACCTCATGTTATTATTGTTCTGGTTGTACTCGGTGTTGCTGAGTCGTGGGCTATATGTGGTTGTGATATTGGAATTGTTTTTGTGGAAATGTTGTGTGTATGTGCACATGTGGTTCGAGGTGTTATATTTTGTTGTTATGCTTTTGGCACATGTGATATTAATGGGAGGATTGTCGGGGTGTTCGCACGTGAGTTGTCCGTGCTGTTATTGTTATTAATATTTGCACATGCAGTGTGAGAAGGCGGGCTATATATGTGCGTTTGCACATATGGCGAGACAAGATGGGAATATTATTATGCGTGTGTGGAGAGACAAGTTGGGAATTTACTTTATTATTGCACACGCGGCAAGACAAGGAGGGCTATGTCAGGGATGATTTGTGGGCCTAGGGGCATTGTTATTGATGATATTTGTGTAGTGGTGTGAATATCTCAATGTGAGTCATGCATATTATGATTTTGCTGTGTTGTTTTCTATGTGCCATTCATTGTCTCTAATCTTACTTGTTGACTCGAGCTGTGATAGAATACGTGCATAACCATACACCGTAATTAGTCACTCATATCAATACAAGAAGATGAACCTTGATGTTTATTGATCATTTACATATATTCTTGTATACCTGCCTTCTGTGCATGAGTTGCACCATTGGAACGTGAGTTGTCCGTGTAGATACGAGATATTGTTACTGCTAGCACGTGAGTTGTCCGTGCGAATATGAGATATTATTACTCTCTTAGCACGTGAGTTGTTCGTGTAGATATGAGGGATTAATGGTATTGGCACGTGATTTTTCCGTATGGTTGTGATTTGTAATGTGGGAACAAGATTAGTGATTGGGGTTCGTGATTTGGAACCCATGATTTGTGATTTTGAGGTGTGGTACCTCGGGGAAATTCTTGTATAAACCTTGTGTGAAAGCAGTTGTTTATTGGGTTGGTACTTGTTTTCCCTTACTTGGTTTTACCGGACTTTAACTGTATTCTGCTTGCTTTACGGCGTTATTACCTGTTGCTCCTTGTTGTTAATTGTGGTTCCTAGTTCTTATTGAAAGTATTGCAATATTATTTATACTATGTTTAGATTTATATTGTTCCCTGTTAGTTTTATATTCATACTTGTACAGTTTATTATGTCTAGTAAGTGTCTTGACTGTTCTATGTCACTACTCCACTGAGATTAGTCTTGATACTTACTGGGTACTTCAAAGGTGTACTCATGCTATGCTTGCTGCATATTTTTGTGCAGATCCAGGTACCTCGAAGCGTGTTGGTCATTAGTTAGTTGATTGTGAATTGCGGCAGAGACTTCAAAGTATATATGCCGTCGCGTTTGCAGGCCTCAGAGTCACCTTCTAAAGTTTACTTTGTACTATTTATTACTATTCTGGAATAGTTGTATTTAGAAATTTTCTAGTGAACTCAGTAGAGCTTATTACTTGTACTACCGGCTTTTTGGGATATTGTATATCTACTTGGGATTGTTGGCTTAATATAGAAATTTTGGTTCATGTTTAATAGTTGATTGGTTAAAATATGTTACTAATTTTGTAAGTGTTAGGCTTACCTAGTCTTAGAGACTAGGTGCCATCACGACTCCAATTAGGGATTTTGGACCGTGACATTTTGATCCAGCACCTACACAACTTCTAGGTCCAAATAAATAGTTTCATGCCTCTTCTCAGGTCGAGGCAACAAGCATTTGTTCACAAACTCAAGCATGAGCTTGTATACTGGTTCCATCTCCCTCTTTGATACTTTTCTTGCAATCTATTGATCCTCTTCTCAGTGTACTTAGAGGTAAATTATAGAGCATCTTCATTCTCTCCCAAATTTGGCCCTCTCATCTCACATAGGTTTCAAACCTATCTACATGCACATTCAATATTACCCCAAGCACTTTTGCATCATGATCCTGGTCCACTCCCTTTACCTTAGAACTTATTGTGCCATCTTCTAGCACTTTGAATTTATTATATAAATGTAGCATTGTTTCACTATACATAACTGGGAGTGGGCACAAAAACTTTCGTGTCCATCCCTGATTCTCAATCTTCTCTAACAACTCCTTCATTCCAAATTTCCAAATATATTCATAGTGGCTGGGTCAATTACTCGGCCCTTTAGCATTATTAGCTTAGCAAACCATTTTCTTCTCCCCACAATGGCAATTTTTCTCTAGTTTTCTTCTTACGTTTGAAACTTGTTCCTTTCTCTGCAGACTCAGATACTACATCCACTCTCTTTCTTAAAGTTCTTTTCTCCTTAGGTGCAGTCGACAAAGATCCAACCTTTCCTTTTTCTTTTCTCTAAAGTGAGACTTCCTCCTCTTCCTCCTCCTCCTCCTCCTCTTCTTCTTATTCTTCTTCTTCTTCTTCTTCTTCTTATTCTTATTCTTCTTATTCATCATCATCATCATCATCATCATCATCATCTACCTTGCTCACAAGATCCACTTCCTCCACATCATACTCATTTCGCAGCTTGAACTTAGTTATCTCTTTTTTCTTTTTCTTGCTTTTCTCCAAGGCTTTTCAATAGCAGCCTTATTCTTCCCTCTAGTGCTTTGGGTTCTACTCGCGAGGGTTACAAACCCTTGCAACAACACTGCCTTCTTTGCCACTTGTTTAATCATATTAGAGGTTTTTACTTCCTCATTCATTTTCTTTTATTCAGCCTAGCAAGAAAATATGCTAGAGCCTTATCATCACTACTTGTACTGCTTTATTACTCATTGCTTCCTCTTCCTTTTCCCCCTTTCTTCCTCAGTATCAGTCCAGTCAACAGAATCAGATTTCTTTAGATCCGCATTCAGAGAACCAGGTTTTTGAATCTATTCAGCCTCTTCTCTAGTATTTTCTTCAGTAATTCCTTCTCCAAACATTACGCCCTCTCCATCAATAGAAGAACCTAGTTTTTGTCCAGGAGCTTCTGTGCTTTTACTCCATCACTAGCACTCTCAACCAGTTCTTTCCTAGGGCTAGTCATATTATTTACAACATCAACACCCATATCATCAATTTCACTCTCTCTCTCTATCTCTCGCTCTTATTCCACTTTGTCACCTACCACATCTTCTCCCCTTGAGTTTTAGACTCCACTACATCGCTCGCCTTTTCTTGCACATTCATCGAGCTTACTGTTCCTTCCATGTTATTAGTATCATCTCCACTCATCTTGGATTGTTCATCATCATCCTCCTTTTATTTTTTCCATGTTTTCTTCCCCCTGAATTTTAACCTCATCCACTACAAGATTTCTAGAATTTTCACTATCCTCTCCATCAGAATATTCAACCAAACTTGTAAAAGCTTTTTGGGGCATTTTGGGAGGGGGTTAGGTTTTGGATGTATTCGATATGAAAGGATGAAGAGGGATGAGTATTTGCAACATGAGTGATGTTTGACGCCAGAGAACCATATGTGGGTTGACCTGAGGAGTTCATTATTGTTAAGAGTTTTGAGAACTTCTAGAAGAATTAAAAGCTAGGGTTTTGATTTTTGGAATTGTATTTTCAGAGAAATGGTTAATTTGATCGAATGAAAGAAGAGAGACGTGAAATAGGTTTTTGTAGGAGCACAATTTGACAGTTACTCGGCTTAATATGTCGCACTAATTACTTCTAATCCAGTTCTGAGAGAGAAAAGGAGTAAAGCCCATGTTTTGAAATTTTAGAAAGGCAGTTAATAACTTTGATTGGGTGGTAGAGACATGGTCAAATGAGTTTAGGAAACTGGTCCTATTTTTACAAGAATTAAATTCATGATTAATATTTGGAACATGATCTCTTTTTAGTTATAAGAATTGAAGGGAGTCATCTATAGTATATGATCAATTTACTGGAAAAAATGGTTGTTAAGAATTTGTTAATTTGTTGTGTTATCACATATTTACTCTTTGTTGCTATTTATTGATTTTGTTTTCCGTTGTTAGATTTATATTGATATTCTGTACAAGTTTTATGTCTAACGAGTGTCTTGACTTGGACCTCGTCACTATTCCATATGTGTTATTCTTGATACTTACTGGGTACCATTTGTGGTATACTCATACTATGTTTTTTCACATTTTGTGCATATCCAGGCACCTCTGAGCGTGCCGATCGTTAGTGAGCTGATTTGAGATTTGCCTTGGATACTTCAAGGTATACCTGTCATTTTGCTCGCAGGCATTATAGTCACCTTCTGTTGATTTTTTTACTACTGTTTATTGTACTTCCAAACAATATTGTATTTTTGATATTTCGCATGTACTCTCTCTAGAGCTTATGATTCGGTAACACCGATATTGGGATCTATGTGACATGTATTTTCGCTTTTGGGTATGTTAAAGCATTTTTCTACTTTCGTTATTATTTAAGTTGGTGTTTGGCTCTCTTCAACTTGCTATGTGATAGACTTACCTAGTCTTAGGTACTAGGTGCCTTCATGATCCTAAATGTGAGATTTTGGGATCGTGACAAGTTGGTATCAGAGCTCTAGATTCACAAGTTCTACGAGTCATAAGCAAGTTTAGTCGAGTCTTACGGATCAGTACAAAGACGTATTTACTTATCTTTGAGAGGCTACAAAACTATTCGGAAATTTCACTTATTTTATTCCTTGTCGTGCAGATTTTTTACTTTCAGAGTTTAAGCTTTTGTCTTTCTATTATCTCAAATGCACTACCAGATCAACTGAGCAGACATCTGTGCCCCCTACTAGAGCCACGAGATCTTGGGGCCGAGATAGAGGTCGAGGAGGGGTATGTGCTACAACTAGAGCATCTGTTAGAGCAACAGTAGCTCCGGTTGGAGAGCAGGCACCTGCGGTGCTTGTTGCTACCCCTAGACTTCAGGAGACTTTGGTGCATGTTTTGAGCGTGTTTGGTACTTTGGCTCAGGTGGGATTGATCCTAGTTTCACCAGCTACTTCTCAGGTTAGGGGAGGAGCTCAAAATCCTGCCTCCCGTACTCCAGAGCAGTGGGCTCATGTTGATTAGGCTCTAGGTGTTATGCCGGTGCAGCCCGTGATTGCGGTTCAGCCTGAGGTCAGGACAATGGTGTTAGAGGAGGAGTAAAAGAGGTTAGAGAGTTTCAAAAGGTATTCTCCTCCTACTTTTAGTGGCACAATTTTTGAGGATGCACCTGATTTTCTAGTTCAGTGTCACCGTATTACGTACTATGGGCATAATGGAGTTGAGCGGGGCCAACTTTACTACCTTCCAACTGACGAGGTCAACATATAGATGGTGGTAGGTTAATGAAGAGAGTAGGCCAATTTATGCGGCGCCACTCACTTAGGCTCAATTCTATGATCTATTTTTAGGGAGTTCGTTCCAACACTCAGGGATACGTTGAGCACCAAGTTCGAGCAGTTGCGCTAGGGGATTATGACTGTGTTCGAGTATTTTACAAGGTTCACCGAGTTATATCATCATGCACCTTCCTTGGTTTCTAATGTTAAAGAGAGGGTCTACATATTCATTGAGGGGCTAGATTATGGTCTTCGATTTGGGATGACACAGGAGTTGGAGACTGATCCATTTCAGCAGGTTGTAGAGATCACTCAAAGGTTGGAGCGTATGCGTGACCCAAAGAGGGAGGATAGGGAGGCTAAGAGGCTTCGATACTTTGGAGGGTTTAATGGGTCTCGCTCTGCAGCTTCAGCTCGCCATATCAAAGGTTTTATCAGTCAATCAATTCATTTTGCACTTCAGGTTACTCGTAGTGCTCTAGCTATTCACGGTCCTTAGAGTACCCATTTCAGACAACCATCTTCTAGTGCACCATCTATGGGGTTCCTACAACGGTTGTTCTAGTCGTTAGGGTTAGACTCAACATCATCATCCATGCCCACAGAGGGGTTGTTTTGAGTGTGGTGTAACTAAGAATATGGTGAGAGATTGTCCCAGACTTTTGAGGGGTGTACCTCCGCATGGTACTCAGACTATGTTCTCTTCTCCAGTTGCTACTCCACCTGCACAATCAGCTAGGGGTGAAGGACATGCGGGTAGAGATCATCCTAAAGGGGAGGCCAGGCCTGTTGTTATGCTTTCCCTGTTAGGACTAGGGAAGTTGCATAATATGTTGTCATCACATGTATTATTTCGGTTTGTCATAGAGATGCATCAATTTTATTTGATCCGGGTTCCACTTATTCGTATGTGTCATCCTATCTTGCTCCATATTTGGATATGTCTCGTGATTCTTTGAGTTTCCCTATTTATGTGTCTATGTCTCTTAAGGATTCTATTGTGGTAGATCGGGTCTATCATTCTTGTTTGGTCATTATCGTGGGTTATGAGATCGGGTTGACCTTCTGTTACTCAATATGGTAGATTTTTATGTGATTTTAGGTATGGGTTGACTGTCATCACATCACTCTATTCTTGATTGTCACGCTAAGAACGTGACGTTGGCTATGTCGGGGTTTCCACGATTGGAGTGGAGAGGTTCATTGGATCATGCACCTAGTAGGGTGGTGTCTTTACTGAAGGCACAACAGATGGTTGAGAAGGGGTGCTTGGCATACTTAGATTTTGTGAGGGATGTTAGTGTTGATACTCCTACTATTGAGTCAGTTTCGGTAGTGAGATATTTTCAAAATGTATTTCCAGCAGACCTACCGAGCATGCCACCCGATAGGGATATTGATTTTGGTATTGACTTGGTGCCGGACACTCGGCCCATCTCTATTCCACCATATCACATGACACCACTAGAGTTGAAGGAATAGCTTCAGAAGTTGCTTGATAAGGGTTTTATCAGATCGAGTGTCTCACCGTAGGGTGCTCCAGGTTTATTTGTGAAGAAGAAAGACGACTCTATAAGGATTGTATTGACAACAGGTAGCCGAACAAGGTCATAGTCAAGAACAAGTACCCAGTACCACATATTGATAATTTATTTGATCAGTTTTAGGGTGCTAAGGTATTCTGGAAGAATGATTTGAGATCGGGGTACCATCTGTTGAAGATCCGGGCTTCAGATATTCTGAAGACGGATTTTAGGGCTCGCTATGGCCACTATGAGTTTTTTGTGTCGTCTTTTGGGTTGACCAATGCCCCAACATCCGTTATGCACTTGATGAACAATGTTTTCTAGCCATATCTTGATTGGTTCGTCATCATTTTCATAGATGATATATTAGTCTATTCTCGCAGTCGGGAGGATCATGAGTAGCACTTGAGAATTGTGCTCCAGACTTTGAGGGAGAAGAAGCTATATGCTAAATTCTTCAAGTGCGAGTTCTGGCTTGATTTGGTGGCATTCTTGGGCCATGTGTCCAGTGAGGGAATTAAGGTGGACTGAAGAATATTGAGACATGTCAAAGTTGGCCCCTACCTTTTACTACTACTAAGATCCAGAGTTTTCTAGTCTTGGCTGGGTATTATTTTCGTTTTGTGGAGGTATTTTCATCCATTACAACTCCTTTGTCTAGATTGACCCAGGAGGGTTCCCCATTCAGGTGGTCCGATGAGTGTGAGGAGAGCTTTCAAAAGGTCAAGATTGTCTTGATCACAACTCCAGTTCCGGTTTTGCCTTCGGCATCGAGTTCTTATACAATCTATTGTGAATCTTCACGGATTAGCATTGGGTGTGTGTTGATGCAATAGGACAGAGTGATTGCTTATGATTCACGTTAGTTGAACCCCAATGAGAAGAACTACCCAATGCATGATTTGGAGTTAGCAGCCATTATTCACATGCTGAAAATTTGGATGCACTATCTTTGCGGCGTGTCATGTGAGGTGTTCATGGATCATAGGAGACTAAAACATCTATTCAGGAAAAATGATCTGAACTTAAGGTAAGGGAGGTGGTTAGATCTACTAAAGGACTATGATATCACCATTCTTTATCATCCCAAGAAGACCAATATGGTGGCTGATGCTTTGAGTAGGAAGGTGTAGAGCATGGGTAGTCTTGCTTTTATTCTAGTTGGGGAGATATAATTAGATTTGGATGCTCAAGCTTTAGCTAACAGGTTCATGAGGTTAGATGTTTTGTAGCCTATCCGGGTTCTTGCTTTTGTGTTGATGATGTCACCTCCTTGGCATCACCGTGCTGAAACATGTCCTTTGAAAGAAAGATAGTATTTGCACTTTGAAAAGAGGGTATAGGTTTCATATGAAAAGCATTTAAAAAAATTCTACATGATTGAAAGAATTTTGGAAATATATCTATAGTGTTTATATTTGTAAACTTTGTAAAATGTGGCTAGGTTTAAAATACTTTATCCTTGAAATAGTATGACTATGTGTATAATTCTGGTAAAGTAAGACTATTAAAGAAGTAGGCTTTAGGTATACCTTAAAGTTTGATTTCAATTTTTGTATCCTAGTTTAGAAGAAAGATTATTTGAAGTGTTCATTGGTTGTGACTGTTTTTCTTTTTGTTTGTAAAAAACTATCTTGGAAATAATTTTCTCAATATTATGGCCTTTTAAAGAAAGGGAGTTGCATGCTTTTCAAATCTATCTTAAACTTCAAAGAACTCCATGAAGACGATTAATATGAATGGAGGTAAAAATTGTATAGCAAAATTAAGTGATTAAGCATATTGAAGTTATTCGACTAATGTAAGAATAATGATTCTCTTTTTAATTACCTAATGTCTTTAGCTTTCCTAGGTTTCTAAAAGGATCAACGAATAATAAAGACATTTAATCAACATTGTTAGTATCATACACATGTATAAACAAACAATAACTCTCATTTAAAAATGATATAAGAGTAAAGAGGCTGGACTTAGATTGGGCCTAAGAAATGTCAGGCCTAGCAGATACCGAACAACAATGGCATGCTTCAGTGACTCGGACTTTAGGCTAAAACTTGGCCCTGAATTCTCGAGAACTCAGCAGGCCCAATTTGATCACATATGAAAAAAGAAAGAGAGATATTAGTGAATGAGGCCCAATATAATATTTGTATGAAGCTAAGGGTACAATAGGGACAATGTGAGGCCCAATAAAACTATAACAAAGTGGTGTAACTAATGATGCAATAAAGGCAATGTAAAGTCCAATAGAGTAAACAAAAAATAATATTCACAGTGAAGTCTTTATTTCATTTAGCACTAACCCTAAAGAGATTAATAAATGTCAATGACTGAGAGCTTAAGGTATAATCCCATTCATAGACAAGACACCCTTTGGATCCCTGGCACTTTAGAGTTCATAAGGGTCTCAGGGACCCCTACTAGCGCTTGTGTCTAGGAAGGCATCTCAATCCACAAACTGGATCCTACTCCTAAATACCCTTAACCACTCACACTCACTCCTCCTTACAAGTTTAAATGCTAATTAGGCTTTCACTGCAACAATAAAAATAACACACGGGTTCAAATATATACACCACTTACATAAATTATACGAGCACCATTATGAGTTTGAGATACTAGATTACATTATTGGAATCACAACCCAAACACCAGTGTATAGTATGTTGTCAAAACTTCCAACATGAACAATAATACTCAAAGAAACCAATTACATATACAAATAAAGAGAGGCAAACACTAACAGACTAGTTTAGAAGTCCGAACACTAAATCATGTGATTTAATGAGTAGCGAAGATATGTGTGTATCAGCTTTATTGATACTACTGACAGATTCAAGTTTGTAGGAGTTTTTAGTTGCACTCACAATACTTTAAAAACTTATCACACATAGATTAAATATTCACTTCTTACTACATGTATGAATTAACAACCTCATTCAGAATCTCTAAAGTGTATCAAATCGGTACTTATGCAAGCAAGCAGGTTGATCGTAACTTAGGCTAATGATATGATCACTTTCCTTTTAAAAGTTCATAGTCTCATATTTATACGAGGCTCGTTAAGAGTTAAGACACTCATATAAACACAATATGGTACTCAAAAAGGAAGATAAACATCACAAGTTTCCCTCAATTTTTTTAGTGATCACAATTGACATATGTCTCAAATTCTATGTGGTTAGTCCCTTTGGAATAAACAAGATGTAGTTCCCTTATTTATAAAATGATATAGTTCTAAGGGAGAGGTGTGAGAGCACAAGCATAAGCATGAAGGACAAGCAAGAACTCTGTTTTAAACAAGAATGAGTGCATAACCTTAAGAGAAGGCTCCCAAACACATATAAAAGATGTTCTTAAAACATTGCAAGTCTGTAGAACATAGTAGAGGATTAAGTGGCATAGAATCAGATTAATAGGTTTATTATAGAAGCTCCAGAACAATGAAGTTTTTACATACATTGAATAGGCATGGTTCGAGTAGCAGGATAATTAGTCCAATTAAATAGGCTGAGTATGATAGTCCAAACATGATGAAGTTCATTTCAGCATGGCTGATCCAAGAGATAATGCACAAATATAACAATATACAAGTCCTAACCAAAGCTCTTAAGGATAATCAAGGGCATAACTTAAGCTAGGTTAATGATAACTGACAGAATGCATGCAAGATTAACTGCAGAAACTCATTATAACTTAGTTCAATTACTTCAAGACATATTTATATAGTGGAGCTCACATATATGTCCACACAAACATGAAGGTTAATACAAGACCTTTACAATGATCTTTCAAGGAGTCTCAGAATCACATAAGCACATTTGAAGAGAGAAGGCAGCTCAAACAACATACCTTGATGCACTTTTACTACAATGACAACCCTGTATTTGACTCTTGAGT
The DNA here is from genome assembly GCA_005239505.1 of Nicotiana paniculata. Taxonomy (NCBI): domain Eukaryota; kingdom Viridiplantae; phylum Streptophyta; class Magnoliopsida; order Solanales; family Solanaceae; genus Nicotiana; species Nicotiana paniculata. The sequence continues at coordinate 4,590 of ML329945.1, read as the reverse complement.
GTTCATAACTACCATAGCCTTAGTTTTATCAAACAAATGATTCAAGTACATAATATAGATCAAAATGCAACATAAGCTATATTGCTCTATTTAAAATCTCTGAAGAAAACAAAAAGATATATCTACATGGGGGAATAGAAGGGGACTCCGAGGATCTGCAGACGCGAGCAGAAGTACCTTGAAGTCTCCTAAATCAGCAAGCACACACTAAATCCGAGGCTGATAGCTCGTACTAGATCTGCACACGAAAAACATGTGCAGGAAAGGGCATGAGTACACCACAATGGTACCTAGTAAGTGCCAAGCCTAACCTCGGTCGAGTAGTGACGAGGTCAGGTCAGGGCCCTACCAGTGTAAATATAAAGTTCAAAAGAAAACATCAAGAGATATAGATATATTCTGCAGTAAAATAGTTAAGGAAATCTACGGTAATAAAAGTCAAGAAGCCCTCGGTTCATAGTATAGGAAATACAACAGGGAATCTCCAGGGATACCATCCCGTAGTTTCAAATTAATTACGCAATACAGGGGGATTTCCTGGAATACGTATGTAGTACCAAAGTAAATATGTAGTACAGGGGGGATCTCCCGGAATACGCATGTAGTCCCAGAATAAATATGCAGTGCTGGGGGATCTCCCGGAATAGTCCATACTCCCAAAGTAAATATGCAAGAGAGGGGGATCTCCCGGAATATGTCCGTCGTCCCAAAGTAAATATGCAACTCAACAAATACATGACAGTTACAACATTGAAATGTGCAGTTTAGACTAAATGCAACCAAGGAAAATAGTAATCTACCTAATCATGCTGCACAGAATTTCAAGTAGACAGTCAAAACACGTAGGCATGCTTTCCTAATCTAAACAAGGTAATTAAACATAATAGTGCAGTTCAACCAAAGGAAAACAATTTATGATTTGGAAGAAAAATGGGAGTTTCGACACAATAGCCCGTGTACGTACTCTTCACCTCACATACACGATGTTCAAACACCAAATAATACCAAGTATCCTAAGGGGAAGTTCCCCCCCACAAAATTAGGCAAGCCACTTACCTCAAACCGCTCAACTCAATCTGAAACCACGCTCTTGCCACGAGTATCCAACTCCGAATGGACCAAATCTAATCAAATCAATCGCGTAATGTAAATAATACTACAAGTAACTATTTTAGCTAAAGAATTCGAAGCTAAGGCAAGGAAATAGGAAAACAAATGCCCAAAAAGTCTCCCCGGGACCACAACTCGGAATCGGGTAAAAGTTTCCAATTTAGAACACCCATTCACTCACGAGATCACTCCTCCAAAAAATTATCTAAATCCGATGCCTAAAACTCGATCAAAACTCAGAAATTCGATTGAGGAACTTTCCCCCCATTTCCCCACATTTCTCACCCAATTACCTTGATTAAATGAGTAAAACTACAATAGATTAATGCAATAAAACGAAATTCGAGTAAGAAATCGTTAAATTCCTCAAAGAATCGCCTTCTCCTGATGTAACGACCCGACCGGTCGTTTTGTGATCTAGGACCCCGTGCCACTAAATGAGACTTCCCGTAGTTGCTTTTACTGATTTATGACTTGCGGGTACAGGTGGTTCGAGGTTTGGAGTAGTATAGGAACACTTAGTTCCCTAAGTTGGCCTTAAAGGCCAAGTTTGACATCAATCAACATTTTCAGTAAACGACCCCTGAATCAAGATCTGAAGATTCGAGTAGGTTCTTATGATGATTTTGGACTTGGGCGTGTGTTCAGTACGGGTTTTGGATGACCCGGGAGCATTTAGGCACCAAATAGTTAAGTAAGAATGTCCTTAAGTTCAAATTGAGGTTTAGAACGTGTTTTGTGTTATCGAGGTCCGAACAGAATTTCGAGACCGAGAATAGTTCCGTTATGTCATTAGCGACTTGCTCAAAAAATTTGGTGTCATTCCGAGTAGTATAGGTATGGTTCGACATGTTGAAAGCGAATTCAGAAACTTGAAGTTCTTAAGCTTGATCCAATAGGTTTTGAGGTGTGATTCTTAGATTTAGCGCTGTTTTGGGCGTTCTAAAGGCTCGAGTGAGTCCTTATTATGAGTTAGGACTTGTTGGTATATTTGGACGGGGTCTCGGGTGGGCCTAGATGCCATTCGGGCATCGAATGAGGCCAAAACCAGCCTAAAATGACTGCTGGTGCACCAGGTCTGGTGCGACCGCACCTGCGGAGGTCCAGTCGCAGGTGCGAGACCGCTCCTATGGTCCCAGTCTCGCAGGTGCGACTCCTGAGGGACTTGCATATTTCCACAGGTGCGGACCCCTTTTCGCAGAAGCGGAGCCACAGGTGCGGACTATGCTCCGCAGGTGCAAAACCAGGCCCCCTTCCCCTTCTTCGCAGGTGCGGTCCTCGAGCCGCAGGGGCGAAAAGCCTGTAGGCAGTGCACTTTGTTTTAAACTCGGGACTTAGCCATTTTTGAACACTTTCTTCATTCTTGGGTGATTTTGAGAGCATGCAAGGAGGGTTTTCGACCTAGCTAGTGTAAGTTAAGTAAGTCCTACTATAAACTTAACTTAATACTTGAATTCCTAGGTAGATTAACACATTAAATTAGTGAAAATCATGGTTTTAGAGTAATACCTAGGTTTTTGACAAAAATGGGAAATTACCAAAAAATTTGTTACGGAATCGTACAAAAACGATATAATATTGATCCTTAGGATATGGGTAAGTATTTCGTTCGGAAATTTCTGGAATCCGAGTATGTGGGCCCGTTGGTGTATTTTGAGATTTTGCAATTTAGGTTGAAATAATCATTTAAATAGGGAAATTTCATACTTTTGAGTATAGATTATTTATTTATGCAATATTTGACTAGTTTAGAGTCCTTGGGCGACAAATTTGGAGTTTCGGGCGCGTTCTTGACCCGGAAAGTAGGCTTGACACGAGGTAAGTCTTTCTAACCTCGTAAGAGGGAATTGTCCTCATAGGTGAATATAAATATGTCACACCCCTAAATCCCACCATCGGGCCGTGATGACATCTAACGTTGAACCCGCTAGACAAGCCAACGTGTATAGATAAACTGGCATATTAACATCGATTTAATAGAATAAGCTACAAACAGTTCACAACTTAACAACAGAAATAAATAAATATGGTTTTCAAACTAAGTAAAGACAACATAATACATTGACGCATAATTTTCCCGAAACCTGGAGTCACAAACTCACGAACTGTCTATAAGAGTGCTAAATACAAAGTATGAAAGGAAATACATGACTGTCTCTGAAACTAGAGGAAAAACAAGACAGAAGTGAAGACAAAGGGATGGAAGAGACGCCAAGGCCCATGAACGCTAACGGGTATACCTTGAAGCCTCTAGGATAAACTGGAAAAAACTCTCACTAATGATGTCCTCTGGTTCCGGCTGCGTAATCTGCACAACATAAAGAAGTGCAGGTGTAGCATCTGTACAACCGACCCCATGTACTGAGTAAGTGCCGAGCCTAATCGCGGCGAAGTAGTGACGAGGCTAAGACACGACAACCAAATGTACCTGTGCAGTTCGAATATATATATATATAATGGAAGAGAAATACAGGAAGTAATCCATCAATAAGGGAAGGGGAACATTCTGTGGGGAGATAACAATTTCATATAAGAAATCTTAACAAAGAAAGGAACAACAAGGTCAGAATATCAATAAGGACCAGAAATCACAAGCTTGCATGACATCAGCCTTCGTGCTTTTACTCTCGTCCTCACTATGCAGTGTATAATGTAATCAATGTAAATCATGGCACGACATCACCCTTCGTGCTTTTACTATCGTCCTCACTATGTAATGTATAATGTAATCAATGTAAATCATGGCACGACATCACCCATCGTGATTTTACTCTCGTTCCTCACAGTATAATCAATGAATATCGGTATGGAATGGTACATCGTACGACACGACATCACCCTTCGTGCTTTACACTCTTCCTCACAATAGCGAACAGTGCACGGCATTACCCTTCGTGCTTTAACACTCTTCCTCACCCAAAAAACAATCACAAACAACGGGCAAGGGAGTAAACAAAATAGAAATAAGAATCCCGGCAAGGGAACAATAACAGTAATCTCAACATCCCAGCAAAGGAAACAATATCAAACAATGCACGACATTACCCTTCGTGCTTTACTCTCATTCTCACCAAGACAAGTGCATGACATCACCCTTCGTGCTTTAACAATCCTCCTCACCCAAACAACAATCACAAACAAAGGGCAAGGGCGTAAACAGAATAGAAATAGAAATCCCGGCAAGGGAACATCAATTAAATAATTAAATCCCGGCAAGGGAACATCAATTAAATAATTAAATCCCGGAAAAGGAACATTACAACGATGACCCGACAAGGGTATATTTCAATAACTCTTTCTCTTTCTTTCACTTTCATTTCCATGATTTATTCTATCACTTGAGCCAATGCTCCAAAAAAATGTAATATCTCATACTTCTTCATTATTCGTTTCACAATTTGAGCAAGTGCTCCAAAAATGTAGTATCTCATATTTCTTCATTATTCGTTTCACAATTTGAGCCAATGCTCCAAAGATGTA
>ML329944.1:0-88509 GCA_005239505.1 Nicotiana paniculata | reverse complement strand
AGGACTTATATGTTCCTAACCCCTACTACCCTTCTTGGAATAGTTGTCTGTTTATTATTCTGCTCCCAGCATGCTATGTGCCCCACTTAGTGTTAATTAATGAACTAAGTTAAATCTAGGAAATGTAAAGCTTTGCTTGAAATGGTTGTGATCCTGTTTTTGTCCCTTGTCTGATTACTGTAAGTCTTTTTTTGAACTCAGAGTGTTGTAATGGTTCTATTTTCTTCTATTTTACTTCTAAACTGTTTTCTTAAAACTATTCCTATTTTCAAGCAATATTTTCATCTCCTACTCTAAGATATCTAGGGTCTTGCCCCCCCCTCCCCCCCCCCCCAGTGTGAGCACTGCCTAGGAGTCCATGAGACTCCTTCGAACTCTGACACACTGGGGCTGGCTCTTCCACACTTATGCACAAAACTGTTTCTTTTAAAGGGTTCCTGGTGTGAGCATTGCCCAGGGTCCTTGAGGCCCTTGGGAACTTTGACACACCAGGATACCATTTTAGAACTATGAGATACTGTCATTTTAGACTTGGCTGACGGCCTGGTTTTCCAGGTTTTATTTGGGCCTATCTAGGCTCCCTATAACACAGTAATTTCATTCCGTAATTTATTTATATCTGGTTTGTAATAACAATTCTTGTAAAAACATATATTGGGGTTATTAGTAATGCTGGGAGGGATTTTTATATATCTTTGTTGGGATCGGGTAGAAATCATGCCTATAGGATTTTTGTGATTGTTTATATGCATTAGAAATCATGCCTATAGGACTTATCTCATTATTTGTCCTGAATTTCCACTTATTTCATTTATATGTTCTGAAGTAATGTTTGTGAACATTTTCAGTGCATAGAAAGCATGCATATAGGGTCTAAATAGATAAAAATCTGCCTGTTATAAGTCAATCACTAGTTTATTATTATGGTCTTATTCACGCTTAAATACTATGTCTATAGGATCCTGCCCAGATTCAGTAAGCCATAAAAATCAGTACGCAAACTGATTAGGTGGTCACTGCCTCGCCTTAACAATTGCTGCATATTCTGCCTTTGTGCTCACCTAGATATCCTGCTATAGGACTTTAAAGTATTTAAAATTGTTGTTTGAGACGTGCAATTTTTTGCTTATTTGTGGAGGTAAATGTGAGCTTTTGACTGCTTTGTTATATGACAGTCCTATCTGTTTTATTTGTTGCTTAGATTTTCACCGTTTAAGCACTATAGGCGAGTCTAGAACCACCTTAATAGAGGTCCTAAACACCTCCAGATCCATAGGTAAAGGGGCGAGTAATGCACACATAGAGTACATATTCAATTATAATCACTTAAGTAATAATTAAGGGGAGGGTAATTGGGTAGTAAAGGATATGATGACCTGTGCGCTAATGCTACGCATAACACCTCTATTTGGGGAAAGTTTATCGAGTATTGCACAGAAGTGATCCTATAGGATAATAAACCTAGGACCCCTTTTATTCCCGTTTTAAAATGATCTTTACTTGTTTAAATTGCTTTATGACTAATTCACTAAAATGAGTTTGGCCGGGACCCACCGTTGGGGACCTCGAGGGGTGCCTAACACCTTCCCCTCAGGGTAATTTCCAGCCTTTACCCAATCTCTGATATTGTAAACCGGTTTATGAGTTACTTACATTAGGTTCCCTAACGCAGCTTAAATCCGTTAGGTGGCGATTCTTCAAATTCTATTCCCCTTCCCAAAAGAAAATGAGTTGTCCCAAAATATGTCAAAACTTGGACTCCGCGAGGAAAAAGGGAGCGCGACACCAGGTAAGTCCTATTATTTCCGATAAGGAGCAGAAAAGGCTAGAGTGATTTGGAAGGCTCAGGCCTCCATCATTCAGTGTGGCTAAGTCAGAGTATCCTAGGACTTCTTGCATAGGTGTCAGCGGATTCTTCACACGGTGGGTATTCTGGAGACTAATGGAGTCTCCTTTACTACTTTTTAGATTTTGATTTTAGATGGTGGGAGACCTATGAGAGGATCAAGGCAATTAGTGTTGCACCATTTTCATGGCATGAGTTCTCCATTCTCTTCTTGGAAAAGTTTGTACCACAGACCCGCAGGGAGGAGCTACGCAGGCAGTTCAAATAGCTACATTAGGAGGGCATGTCTGTGACCCATTACGAGATGAGGTTTTCAGAGTTGGCTCGTCAGGATGTTTGGTTAGTTCCCATTGAGAGGGAGAGGATTAGAAGGTTCATTGATGGTCTCCGCTATCAGTTGCGTTTTGTTATGACTTAGGAGAGTGTATCGGGTGCTAGGTTTAATGAGGCGGTTGATATTGCTCAGCGGCTAGAGACATTTTATAGTCAGGATTGTGAGGAGAGGGAGGCCAAGAAGCCTCATGGTTTGAGTGGTTTCAGTGGTTTTCCTTGCGGGGGTCAATTCCACCATAGCTCGAGTCGTCCTTATAGGACCTCTCGAATGGCTCGTCCAGTTCATTGTGGCGCATCAGCTAGCTTTGGATCATACAGTGCTGGACCGGGTCAGTCATCTCTCAGTGCACTCCTAGCGCAGAGTTCATCTCATGCACCTTCAGTTTAGGGTTCATCTCCACCAGGTTTTTCTAGTAGTTATTTCTCTTCTCGGGATTTGCCTCAGTACTTGCCACCATTTTCTAAGAGGGGTTGTTTTGAGTGTGGAGAGTTGGGTAATGTGAAGAAGTATTGTCCCCGCCTTACGGGAGGTCCAGTTCGGTTGAAGAGTCAGGTTACGCCTTCAGAACTAGTTACTTCACCACCCGCCCAGCCAGCTCGTTGGGGCTTAGGCAGGTAGAGGTCACCCTAGAGAAGGAGGACGATCAGGTGGCGGTCAGGATCGATTCTATGCTATTCCTTCCAAGACAGGTGTCGTTGCTTCATACACATTGATCGCATGTATTGTCTCAGTATGCCAAAGGGATGCTTCTATATTATTTGAACTCGGTTCCACTTATTTGTATGTATCAACATATTTTTCTCGTTATCTAGATATGCCACGTAAGTCCTTAGCTTCATCTATTCATGTATCAACACCAGTGGGAGATACTATTATTGTGGACCGTGTATATCGGTCGTGTGTAGTGACTATTTGGGGATTAGAGACTAGAATTGATCTCTTATGGCCTAGTATGGTTGATTTCAACATGATTTTGGGTATGGATTGGTTGTCTCCATGTCCTGCCATTATGAATTGTTATTCTAAGACTGCGACATTGTTGATGTCGAGGTTGCAAAGGATCGAGTGGGAAGGTTCTCTAGAATATGTTCCCAACAAGGTGATTTCTTATTTAAAGGCCAAACAGATGGTTGGGAAGGGGTGTCTGTCATATTTTGCCTTTGTGAGGGATGTTGGCACTGATACCCCTACTATTGCTTCTGTTTTGGTGGTGCGAGACTTCCCGGATGTGTTTTCTACAGACCTGTCTGGCATGCCACACGACAGGGATATTGATTTTGGCATTGACTTGGTACCGGGCACTTAGCCCATTTCTATTCCTCTGTATCGTATGGCACCAACAAAGTTGAAGGAATTGAAAAATCAGCTTTAGGAACTTATTGATAAGGATTTTATTAGGCCTAGTGAGTCGCCTTAGGGTGCACCGGTTCAGTTTGTGCAGAATAAGGATGGTACTATACGAGTGTGCATTGTATATAGGCAGTTGTACAAAGTTACAATCAAGAACAAGTATCATTTGCCGCGCATTGATGATCTATTGACTAGATATAAGGGGAGAGGTTGTTCTCTAAGATCGACTAGAGATCTGGGTATCACCAGTTGAAGATTCGGGACTCGGATATTTTAAAGACGACACTTGGGACACGTTATGGTCACTATGAGTTCCTTGTGATGTTTTTTGGGCTGACCAACACCCCAGCAGCATTCATGCAACGGATGAACAGTGTATTTCAGCCATATCTCGACTTGTTTATTATAGTACTCATTAATGATATCCAGGTGTACTCACGTATCCAAGAGGAGCATGCCCAGCATTTGACTATTGTATTAAAACGGCTGAGGGAGGAGAAACTTTATGCCAAGTTCTCCGAGTGTGAGTTTTGTCTTAGTTCGATGGCGTTCTTGGGGCACGTAGTGTCCAGTGAGGGGATTCATGTTGATCCAAAGAAGATAGAGGCAGTTCAGAGTTGGCCTAGACCGTCCTCAACTACTGAGATTCGGAGCTTTCTCATCTTGGTCGATTATTATCATCGCTTCGTGGAGGGTTTTTCATCTATGCAGAGCCTTTGACCAAATTGACCAAGAAGGTTGCTCTTTTAAGGTGTTTTGATGAGTGTGAGGAGAGCTTTCAATATCTCAAGACTACCTTGACCATAACTCTAGTTCTAGTTTTGCCTTTTGTGCCAGGCTCTTACATAGTGTATTCTGATGTTTCACGGATCTGTACCGGGTGTGTATTGATGCATGAGGTTAGAGTAATTTCTTATGCTTCACGCCAGTTGAAGCCTCATGAGAAGAACTACCGTGTTCATGATTTGGAGTTGGCAGCCATGGTTCATGCATTGAAGATTTGGAGGCATTATCTCTAAGATGTGTCTTATGAAGTCTCCGACACTTGTTCTAACAGAAGGATCTAAATTTGAGGCAGCGGAGAAGGTGGGATGTTCTAAAGGACTATGATATTACCATTTTGTATCATCTCGGGAAGGCCAATTTGGTGGCTGATTCCTTGAGTAGAAAGGCAGTGAGTATGGCTAGCCTTGCATTTATTCCTGTTGGTGAGAGACCGCTTGCATTTGATGTTCAGGCCTTGGCCAACCAGTTCGCGGGGTTAGATGTTTTGGAGCCCAGCCGTGTTCTAGCTTGTGTGGTTTCTCGGTCTTCCTTATATGATCGCATCAGAGAGTGCCAGTATGATGATCCCCATTTTCTTGTAGATAAGGACACGGTTCAACACCGTGATGCTAAGGATTTTACTATTAGGGATGATGTGGTGTTGGGGATGCATGGTCGCATTTGTGTGCCTAATGTAGATGGGTTGCATGAGTTAATTATTGAGAAGGCCCACAGTTCATTGTATTCCATTAATTTCGGGCGGCACAAAGATGTATCAGGACTTGAGGCAGCACTATTGGTAGAGGACGATGAAGAAGGTTATAGTGGGGTTTGTCGTGCTCCCCTTTTTCACGCGAATTCGGGTTTCGACATTTCTGGGACAACTCCCTTCCTTTTGGGATGGGGTATGGGATTTGAAGAGTCACCACCTAACGGATTAAGGTGCGTTAGGGCACCTACAGCAGTTAACTCATGAAACTAGTTTACATCACCAGAGATCGGGTAAGGGCTCGAAATTACCTTGAGGGGAAGGTGTTAGGCACCCTTCTAGGTCCACAACGGTGCGTCCCGGCCGAACATAATTAAGAGAATTAGTCTTAAAGGAAAATAAAGCAATTTAGACAACTATTATTTCAAAACTTGAATTAAAAGGGGTCCTAAGTTTTTTAGCCTATAGGATGATTTTCATGCAATAATTGGTAATTTCCCCCAAGTTGGGGTTCTACACATAGTATTAGCACACGGGTCATCATTTCCTTTACTACCCAATTACTATCTTTCAGTTGTTACTTAAGCGTTCTAGGAGACAAACAAAATTCAAATAGGATTATCATGTAAGGAGCAAATAAGGGCTCATGTTAACCTCCACAAGTAACAACAAATGCACGCAGTTCAATCAGCAAATTTCATTAATTTAGGATCCTATAGGCATGATATCTAGATGGGCATAAATAGAATGTAAGAAACCAGTTTATTAAAATGAGCATTGGGACCTACTGGCTGGCTTACTGATTTGATTAAACTCTGAATCTGGGCAAAATTCAAGCAGTAAGGGATCATAGTTTTTCTAGACTCGGAATTCTTAATAACCCTACAAGTTTTCCAAAGTGATAACCAGAGTAGAATCCTATGGGCATGGCATCTACAATTGCTACTTATAAACCTGTAACATGGTTTCTAAGCGAATTGCTCATAAAGGCAGGTTTTGTCTTTTTAGATCCTATAGGCATGCTTTCTAATTTGCAGAATTAATTAACTCCTATAGGCATGATTTCTAAGTGTTGGACTGATTTTTTTATTTCCTATAGACATGGTATCTAAATTGAAGAAAACTGATATTTATATCTCATATAGACATGATCTCTATTAATCACATGTGGGCAGAATTTTAGAGAAGTCACCGTAAAAGTTCATTAATTCATACAAATATGATCCTATATACATGATCACTAATGCACGTTGAGATTGGAAATATTTGTAGATCCTATGAAAATGGATTCTAATGCAGAATTAACAAAAACCTATAGGCAGTGTCTCTAATATGCCGAAAATATAAAGATTCAGAGTCACAAACAGTCAGAAAAACATCATGTAGACATGATCTGTAAATGAAAAGTAACATGCACATAAGGAACCAACACAATAGACCTATAGGCAGGATTTCTACCCGAGTTTTTTAACAANCCCCCCCCCCCCCAGCTTTTCCTAATAACCCCAGATCTGTTTATCACAGAGATTATTGCATTATTACAGCCCAATAATGAATAAATTGCACAGCAAAATTCATTATACCATAGGGAGCCTTCATAAGACCAATATTAACGTGGGAACCAGGCCTTCAAGCAAAGCAAGTCTAAAGTATACAGGATGATCCATCCATGGCACGTAGAATTAGGTTCCTAGTGTGTCAAAGTTCTCAAGGGCCTCAGGGACACCGGGCAATGCTCACACCATGACAAAACTTAAAGAAACAGTTCATAAAAGATTGGAAGACCAGCCCCGATGTGTTAGAGTTCGGAGGAGTCTCAAGGACCCTAGGCAGTGCTCACACTAGGAGTCGTGGGAACCTAGATAACTAAGAGTAGGATTTTGAAAACCAGTACATAGGGGGTAAGGGGGACAGTTTGGAAAACAGTTTAATTTCCAGAAGCAATCAGATTCAGATTACATGGTTGCAAACAAAGTTGTACCAAGAAATAAACACAATCCATATTCAGCATATGGTTCAAACTGATTGGTATTTATTCAAACATGGACACTTGAATTAATAACAGAATTGATCATACATTAATTACATGCTTGCAATATCTAGTCATGTTTGGAACAAGGAACATACAATGGAATTAGACAGGGTTTCACATCATTAGAGATAACCTAGTTTACATTATCACTAAGTGAAATCATATGGACATGTATTAAGCATAAACATGTTGAAGTTTAAAATAACTAACCACACAAACACATAGAACATGACAGGGTAGAAAGAACTAAAGCATACTAGTTTATAAGGAAGTAAGCAGGGATGATAGATCAGACAAAAGCATGCTAAGGTTAAAATAAACTAATCATATAAGCACAGGGAAAAGAACAAGATAACAAGAACTAAGACATAGCAGTTGAGAAAGGAATAGACAGGAATCATGTATCAAACAGAAACATGTTGAGGTTTGAAACAAACTAATCACATAAACATATAGAATAGAACAATATAACATGAGTTAAGGCATACCAGTTAGGAAGAAAGTAAACAGGAATATAATGGCAGTTTGGATCCAAAGAGTTTAGCCTTAGCTTCCAGCCGGCTAAACAGTGCATCAAATCATAGTGATAGAAATAACTCAAGCTTATGAGAGAACAGACAACTTGAGAATTTCGAATTGTAATAATTGTTCAGTAAAGAAATTGTGAAGTGCCTCAGTGTGTGTAGGTAGGTGTTCGTGTAAATGTAAGTGTGTAAGCCTCTTTGAAATAAGACCAATGAAAGGTTTTTATAGCATACATAAGCATAAAACCAAATAAGGTAAGGTATGCAAAATAAATCAATCAATCAATTAGGGTTAACAAGAATCAATTAACAGTAAGTACTACTTAAATTAAGGAGAGTCTTTCACGGAATAAATCAGCAAACAAGATTGAGGGGCTAAATAAGGTAAGCAGTAAGTCTAGAAATAAAATATAGGTCAGTTCTAATAATCAAAGAACATAAATCAAGCCAGTAAAAGGAATTAAGAAAAATAGTACAATTACTAATCACATATAAGGAAAGAATCTAATAAGGAAATATCGGTATTAAGGAAAACACAGTTTCAAAATCCTAATTAGACGAGTAAACCAATTAATCATTTTAATTGACGTGGTTAAGGTAAACGAGCAAAATATTATAACAAACAGTCGAGTAATTGAGAACCCTAAGCATATCAAAACATAGAGATGAAACTCAAGTAAAATCAGTCGAAAAAGCAAAGAAGAAAACCAGAGTTGAAAAAAATACTTAAACGTTTAAAACATTTTTGCAGAAACCCTATTAGAAATCAAAACCCTAGCCTTAGGGAAAAGTGAAATCGGTTGACAATTGTAGTAAAAACAGAAGGATCTTAAAGGAAAAATACCAAACAAACTCAAAACACTTCACATCTAAAGAGATCCGAACTGATTTAGCCATCAATAGTTAGGTTTATGAAAAAAATACACAGAAGTGAGTCAAATCTGGTTTGAACCAGAGATTCGAATTAAAAAAGAGGGAAGAAAGGGATTTGGAGGCAGCAGGTTTGTGAAAATGGGGTAGGGTTAGGATTAGGGGTGTAATTAAAAAAGGAAAGGGGTTTCTGGACCGTTGATCTTCTAAGATCAACGGCCAGGATTGGTTCTTAGGTTGGGTGGGTTATAAGAATTGGGTATTAGGTTTGGGTTATGGGTAATATGTAATGGGTAATGGGTTATTGTGCTGGGGTAGTTATTGGGCTAAGGTCCGAAAAATTAATAAAAGAGGCTATATGTTAAATACCCATTCAATTTAATAAAAATAAATTATAAAAATAGTTAATAAGTGATGAAAAATGCTATTTGTGCATGAAAATGATTTAAAATAATTACTTAATATTATAAACATATGAAAGATCATTTTCATGTAAAAAGAAAGTAATTATGCACACATGGGCTATTATTGCAAAGTTATTGCAATTATAACCTAAAGATGTAAATATAATTATGCATAAAATGGTTAAAGCTTAATATAAATATATATAATAAAAATTAAGCAATAAAATTATTTGTGATGCAATTAGTAATTATTTAGATAATAAAATGATGGAATAAATTAATTAAAATCCTGTAAATTTATAGAGAATTATGGAAAAATACTAATTGATGATTATGCGTTATTTTGAAAAAATATATACATGTTGAAAATAATATAGGGAAAAATTAGGTATCAACAGGGTTTGTATATTGGTGCCTAAATTTTCAGCAAGTGAAGTGTGAGCATCAGAGACCTGGCGGATTGCTTCACAGGTTTGAGATTCCGGAGCGGAAATGGGAGCGTATCACCATGGATTTTGTAGTTGGGCTCCCACAGACTTTGAGGAAGTTTGATGCTATTTGGGCGATTGTGGATCAATTGACCAATTCTGTGCATTTCATTCCAGTTAGGAATAGTTATTCATCGGAGCAGTTGGTTATGATCTACATCCGCGAGATTTTTTGCCTTCACGATGTGCCGGTGTCCATCATTTCAGATTGGGGCATGCAATTTACATCATAGTTTTGGAGAGCAGTGCAGCGAGAGTTGGGTACCTAATTTTAGTTGAGTACATCATTTCACCCTTAGACAGACGGACAGTCCGAGTTAGTGTTATGATATTGGAGAATATGCTATGTGCTTGTGTCATAGATATCGGGAGTTCTTGGGATCAACTTCTGCCACTCGCATAGTTTGCCTACAACAGCAGCTACCAATCGAGCATTCAAATGGCTCCGTAGGAGGCTTCGTATGGGAGACGATGTCAGTCTCGAGTGGGATGGTTTGAGCCGGGAGAGGCTAGTGTATTGAGTACTGACTTAGTTTAGGATTCTTTGGACAAGGTTAAGTTGATTCTGAATCGACTTTGCACGGTGCAGTGTACAAAGAAGAGTTATGCTGATAGGAAGGTTCACGATGTTTCTTACATGGTGGGGGTAAGGTACTGCTCAAGGTTTCACCCATAAAGGGTGTTATGAGGTTTAGTAAGAAGGGCAAGTTGAGCCTTTTGTATATTCGGCCGTTTGAGGTGCTTCAGAGGATTGGAGATATGGCTTACAAGCTTGCCTTGCCAATTAGTCTTTCGAGTGTTCATCCGGTATTTCATGTTTCTATGCTCCAGAAGTATGTAGGTAATCCTTCTCATGTTTTGGATTTCAGCACGGTTCAATTGGACGGTGATGTGACTTATGATGTAGAGTCGGTGGCCATTTTGGATCGGTAAGTTCGAAAGTTGAGGTCAAAGACATAGCTTCAGTGAAGGTGGAATAGAGAGGTCAGCCAATTGAGGAGACTACTTAGGAGACTGAGCAGGAGATGCAGAGTAGATATCCACGCCTATTTGAAACTCCAGGTATGTTTCTAGACCCGTTCAAGGATGACCGTTTGAGAGGGGGATGATGTAACGACATGGCTAGTCACTTTGAGTGTTGTAGCCGCGTTCCTCCATTTACTTCTTATTTTATGCTCCATTATCATTATGTAACTTGTTCGGGTAGGTTGTTCAATTCTGGGGATGTTCCGGAATGGGTTGAGACACTTAGTGTCAAGGTATGAAGCTTAAGCTGAAAAGGTTGACCGGATGTTGACTTATGTGTAAATGGATCTGGAATGGAGTTTTGATGGGTCAGATAGCTCCGTTGGATGATTTCAGACTTAGGAGTGTGTACGGATAGTGATCAGGAGGTCTGTAGTTGATTTAGGCTTGAAATTGCGAAAGTAGGGAAATTAGAAATTTGGGAAATTGGGAAGTTTGACCAAAAGTTGACTTTGTGGTTACCGGGCTCGAATTTTTGTTCCGGAAGTTGGAGTAGGTCAGTTGTTTAATTTACATGTGTGAAAAATTTGAGGTCAATCGACTTTGATTTGATAGGTTTCGGTATCGATTGCAGAATTTGGATTTTCCTAGTTTTCATTAGGCTTGAGTTGAGGTGTGATTCATGTTTTTTATGTTGTTTGACGTTATTTGAGGCATCGACTAAGTTTGTATCATTTTTTGGGATGTCTTGGTATGCTTGGATGGGATCGCCAGGGTCTCGGGAGTGATTCAAATTGAAATTGGGTTGGATTTTGGAATTTTGGAAGGGATAGTATGATCAATTCTGGTGTAACCGCACCTGTGAGGGAGAGTTTGCAGGTGCAGAGGCACACAAGCAGCAAAGGGGTTGCACGTGCAGCCTAGCGTGTGTTGGGCAGTAGTCGCAGGCGCGATCGATTTTCTGCATCTACAAGCCCACAAATGTGACAGCGTCTCCGTAGATGCGGATTTTGGTAGGAAAGGCTGAGGTTGTAAACGAGGTCCTGCAGGTGCGAAGATTGGGCCATAGGTGCGGCTGGTCGGCACTTAAGTAATTTTCGCAGGAGCGGGATCTTCTTCGTAGAAGAAAAGCCGCAAGTGCGGCAGGTGAGTCCGCAGGAGCAAAAATGGTTGGGCAGAGATTTAAAAATTTAGGGTTTGAGTCTTCTTCTCATTTTGAAAGTTTTGGGGTGCGGACTTAGGCAATTTTTGGAGAGGCCTTCAACTACATTGAAAGGTAAGTGCATTTTGATCCTTTTTATCCATGTATTTTGATTAGCTATTGAATTTCCCATGTAGATTTGGTGTTTTTGAAGTTAAAATTGGGGATGTTTGACCCCAAGTGTTGGAGAGTTAATTTGGGGATTTAAGCTTCGATCTGGTGTCAGAATTTGGTAAATTTGGCATGGTTGGACTCGTGGTTGAATGGGCTTCCAGATTTTGTAACTTTTATTGGATTCCAAGACGTGGGCCCGGGGGTTGGATTTTTCACTTTTGATTAAGATCTTAGTATTTTCATATGGAATTGATTCCTTTAGATGGTGTTGATTGTATCGAACTGTTTGTAGCTAGATTCGAGGCATTTAGAGGCCTATTCGCGAGGAAGGGTCTTATTAGAGTAGAGTTTTGTATGGGTCGAGGTAAGTAACACTTCTAAACTTGGTTCTGAGGATATGAATCCCCTAGTTACGTGTATGTTATTGGTGTTGAGATGACGGACATGCTAGGTGACAGGCGTGTGGGCGTCCACCGTAGTAATTGTGATTTAATCAATTTCATGGAATTGTGTAACTATCTTATCTGAACATTATTACTGTACTCTATGTGTTAGATCACTTGAGGTGTGATTTATGCTAGAAAACATGTCTAGGCTAATATGCTGGTACTATTGGGACCCACAGTGGTCGATATTTGTTATTGAGTTATTTGCTTAATTGTTGTTATATACTCAGTCCTATTTATCATTGTATATCATATCACGGTCTCCGTTAGCGTATATTGTCACATATCGTATCAAAGATTTGGTTGCTTTCCATGAGTGTTGTGAGCCCGAGAGACTGGAGAGATTGATGAGTGAAGCCGAGGGCCTGTTGTGAGTGAGATTTATATGATCGGGCTGCACGCCGCAACAAAATTTATTGATTTATGACAGGATTTGGCTTATTATAACGCTTGCGCTGGATTTGCCTCTCCGGAGTCTGCACACCCACAATGAGCGCAGTTTCTATTGATTCATTTGCATTGGGCTGGATCTGCCCTAGATTTATTTGCATTGGACTTGATCTGCCCAGAATTTATTTGACCTGGGTTGGATATGCCCTGTACAGTGCTGAGTGATTGAGTGTGATAAGTGAGAATTGAGACAGTGAGGTTGAGTACTCCGAGAGTGTGAGTACGCGAGGCTTTTATTGTGTTGCATCACATACGATATGCCTATTGGCATGTAGATATAGAGATTTCATATTCTTCATATAATTCAGACTTGACATATTTCTTCCGTTTCTGAGCTTAATTTCTAAGCCTGGAGGCATGTCTAAATTCTTGTACCGTTACTGTAGATTATGAATTTTTGAGATATTACTATCACATTTCCGTAAATTTATGTACTGTTATTTCTGCATGTGGGCTGTAATGTTCGAGCGTGTCACTACTTTAAGTCCAAAGGTTAGATTTATTACTTATTGAGTTGTTTGTACTCACACTACATGATGATAGGCTATAATTTTGTATCGTAGTCGCTAATTAAACTCTAGTTTACTGCACTTTAATTGAGTTTGTGCTTTAATCACTAGTGTTTTGCACTAATTGTGTGTTTTATGCCTTGTAGGAGTGATTCCGAGCTATATAGATGTTATGGAATGAATTCAAGTTATTTGGAGCTTTGGAGTCTGATTAAAATCCCAAGGAATTAAGTCGGGATCGTGATCGGGGGTCAAATTTGATAGTTAAGAACAAACAAAGACTCTAGGAGACATATTACGCACTGTCTAGTAAAATAGACATAACTCTTTTCTCTGAACTCCATTTGGGCTATATAATAAATTGTTATAAATCTAACTCAAATAGATACAACTTTCATGTTTTACGTTTTTCCAAATTCCAAACGGAACAAGGTGAAAAACGCGGTCCAAATCGCGACCGCGGACCTGACGCGCAAATGGGGCAGAAACTTTTCGATATGTGCGGCCACTAGCGTAGCTGTAAAGACCAGTAAAATTTTATGGCTAAAAATAATGCCCAAATAGGTCCCCGTGTTTTAATATTTGTAGAAATTCTTAGAAAGAGTAAAAAGTACCCCGGGACTTAAAAGATATAATTTCCCAGATTTGGACCGCAGATCAGGTATGCGGACCGCATAGTGGTCGCATACCTGGATAGCTTGCTGTCCACTTTGAGGACAGCTATGCATCCTAGAATGCAATCACATCTCACGAATGCGGGCCGCATAGTTGTTGCATTCTTGCACCTTGACTTTTGCGGAGGGAGTTATGCGGCGCACTATGCGGTTGCATAACAGGTATGCGGACCGCATAATAGTCGCATAACTGGGCAGTCTACTTTTCTTTTTGGCCCATTTGAGGTCCATTTATGCGACAGGAATGCGGACTGCATAGCAGGAATGCGCCGCATTTCTGCTTCGAGACTGTTAAATTTCTAATTTTATACCCGACCCTTAGTTCATTAAAACACCCACCCCTTTCATTTTGAGCTCATTTTCTGATAAACTAGAGAGAGGAGAGAGTGGGTTCTAGAGAGAGAGAGTTCCAACTTCATCAAATTTGTTCCTCCGTCACTACTCAGGCTTGAAATTGATCAAGTAGGAAACCATTTTCTTTACAACAAGAGGTAAGCTTCCACCCCATCAACCTTAATTTCCAGATTTTTGATAAAATGAAACATAGTTAGGTGAGTTCATGAAGATAGGGGTAGGAGTCTTGCATGCATGTAACCAACTAGTCATAATCTAGTAAAAGAAAATGGGTTAGAGTAATCTTTCACTAAAAAGAGGCCATTTAATCTAAAGGAACACCTAGTGTTTAGTAGAATGCTCAAGTGAGTACAAGACATGATCATTATTCCTAACTCTAAGTTCAATTATGCCATATTGTGAACTAGATTGAAGGTGCTAGAAGATCCGGTGAATTGTGGTAGAAAATTAAAGGGGAATTCCTATTCAAGGTATGTATGGCTAACTTTAATTCTTGTAGAGTCATCTTGTTGGTGTCCAAGCACCCGGTATGAAATTCTTGCTTGAGAATATGTGAATTGATTGCACTGCTATGTCGATGTGTAAGACTTCGTTCTTCGAATTTCTTAGTCGATTACCATGTTATACGAGCTTGCGAAAAGGTGATTCTTTGTGCTTATTATATTATGTGCAAAGCTCGTTAAATGTTAAATACATCGGTATGAGCGGATGTGCTGCAGAACGAAAGAAATGATAATGAAATAAAGTGTTGAATGTATCGAAGTGCTAAATGCTGTGTAGTAAATAATGGAAAAGAAACAGGGATAAACTAATTAAGTTATGTGCTAATGGCATACCGTATATGACTCACTGTTTGATAAAGATTTTTGTGGCCTTGATTTCATGTGTTTACTTGGTTGTTACGAATGAATATCCTTGACGATGAGAATCTTTGTGATTGAATTGTTGGTTGATGTTTCTATTAATTGCATTGTTGAACGTATCAAAGTGCTAAAGGCTATGTAGCAAATGATGAAAGTAAATATGGCTGATTTTATTGAGTTAAATGATTGTGGCAACACCATATATGAATTACTGATTGGTAAGGATCATTGTGCCTTAATTTCACATAGTTATTGGTTAATATGAACTTATGTTCTTCATGATAAAGATCCTTGTGATATAATTATTGGTGGTTGTTGCTGTGAAATGTGATTGTAAGGTGTGATCAGGTTGCACGCCGCAACAGAATTTTCAGGTGGGATCGGGTTGCACGCTACAACACGAAGTAATAAGGGTGAACTGTGATTTTACAGTGGGATCGGGTTGTGTGCCGCAACACGAAGTAATAAGGCTGGAGAGGTAATAAGGGTGGATGATAATGTACGGTGGGATCGGGTTACGCGCCGCAACAGGTGAGCAATTGAAACAAGTAACTGTGAAATCTTCATTTGTAATTTTCTGTATACCGGTGTGGTACTTGTATGGTTACCCTAACTGTTTTCTAATTGTGTACTGTTTGATTCTACTTAGAACAAACTTCGTTTATACATACTAGTACTATTCAATGGTACTAACGTCCCTTTTGTCGGGGGAACTACATCTTCTATATGGATGTAGGTGGTTCTATAGCAGGTAGCTCGGTCCGCCGTTAGTGGTGCCTCCTCTTCATCTCTCTAGCTATTTTGGTGAGCCTCATTTACTCTTGGGGCCATGTGTAGTCTATGTCATCTCTTTTGTATATTTTATGTCTTTTAAGGTATAGCCGGGACCTTGTTGCCGGCAAGTATTGTGTAAACCCTTAGTACTCTTAGAGGCTCCGAAGACATGATGAGGGTTGTACATATGTGTATTTTAGGTGGTAAATGTGTTTACTAGTAATCGTGGTCCGAAATTGGAATTATTGTATGTTTTGTGATTATCAAATGTTGAAATGATAAAGGATGAAATGAACTCAAGTAGTAGATTCATGTTTAAACTCTAAATTGCTAATTCATGTGGAATAAGGTATATTGTAAACATGGGGTAATGCGTTGGGCAGGAAAGGAAATCCAGGTCCGCTTGAACGGGATCACCCGGTTAGGCGCCGGTCTCGTCCCTCTATTTTGGGGCGGGACAGTGGCTTAGCGCCGCGCTACTCTAGATCTGAAAAACTATCCTTTTTTGCGTAAGAGAAGGTATAATTATTTGGGCCCGACCCTACTTGGTATATATACATGAAAAACGGTATTTTGAGGAGGTTGGACATACTTTTGACACAAATTCGACCTAAGGAGGCAGAGACACAATAGGAGCAAAGCGGTGAATTCTTCTACTAGTTTTTCCTTCCTCTTCCTATTTTTCATTATTGGTTATGACTTCTAGTATTGTAGTTTTACATACTATTATGAATAACTAATTTGTTATCTAGGGTTTTGATGGAACCTTTTGTAGGATAAATTCTTGTTATATTTTTATATAATTGAGCTGTTGGATTTATCTACTTGTTCAACTATGTGTTTTTTGTTGTTGATTGAATGACCATCGATTGATTGTTCCTATTTATTATGTGTTGCTTGATAAAGGATACATATTTATGTGGTTGTTGAACAAAGTCACTCCTAACGTATGTGAGAATCAATACAGCGAGTTTAAAGGTATGTTTAGAAATAACAAAGCATTGACGAGTCATAATGAGCGGTTAGATAAAGTCAACTAGCATAGTTCGAGAGAATATGTCTAGTAAATTATTGTAGTTGCTCGAGAGAGAATTACGGCACCTAAAGTGCTCAAGATCAGTAAAGAATATATAGGAAAAATTGTAGCGAACATAGCGGGAAGGATTCCAGCATTTGGGAAAATAATAACTCTAGACCTTCTTAGTTCTGTCCCAAATTTCATCCTTGTTAGTTGATAATTTTACTGCTTTATTATAGTTGTAGTTAATTAGTTAGAAATAAATATTATAATCTTATAATTATGATATTGTCTGGACTTGTGTTTCTTAGCAATATTGAACAACTGTAGCTAAGCCTTAGTTTTCTATGGGATTCGACTCCGGACTTATAGACAAGATTATATTTGCAGCGACCACTTATCCTTTTTAGAACTAGAGTTGGGCGTGATCACTACACCCTGCATATCGTGTGCAGATCCAGGTGTTTCCGGGCGCAGTGGTTACTGACTCTCGGAGCTCAGTCATTCAGAGATTATCGAGGTAGCAGCCTTGCCGTTCGCAGACCTTGACTCTCCTCCTCCTATCCCTCAGTTTTACTTATTCAGTTTTAGTTTTTCTTAGAGAGTGTTCCAGAATTTGTATTTGTATAGATTCTCATGTACTCAGTGACACCCTGGTCTTGGGAAACTTTTGTATCGGGTGGTGACGGTTTTATTCAATCTTTATGAGATTCGCACTTATTTAAACATGTTTTAGTATAATTTAATTTTCAAAGTGTCGGTATGTTTGAGTTCTCGGCTTGCCTAGTATCATGATAGGCACTATCACGACAGGTTGTGTTTTGGGTCGTGACACATGGGCCTCATCTTATACTCATAACCATCCCTAACCTTGATGTAGTATGCACCCTTTGACATCACATTCACATATCCTCCAAGAGTGTACATGTTAGCAAAGTATGCATATTGCACAACAGTCCAATTTGAACCTCTCCTTTGATATATTAACTAGGAATCAATTTACATAGTTCATGAATTTCTGGCCATCCATATGAAAACTAGCCAAGTGAAGGCATGAAAAATGTTGTCCCAAAGTGTGCACCAAGAATTTCAAGAATAGCCAGTCTTCACATTTGATTCTGAATATGACCACTTCCTACCCACTCGACCAAATTTCTCCTTTTTATGCCTAAACCATATATAAATACATGTCCTAGCATAAAATATAGCTAAACCATACGCAATTAGAACCATCATCACTATCGTGTTTAAGGCATCCTTATTGATCTTGTGGTTTGTCCTCAATAAATTATGAGTGATCCATGTATGTATGTATGAAAACCAAGCCTATGTATCTTCATCATGTATTATATATATTTTATGTGGTGGGGAGACCCTCCAAATTAAAACCTCATATCCCGCAAATTCATTCCAACTCCTATGCTCAAAATTATCAAATTTGGGCAATTTGTTCTTCAAACGGGTAGTTTTGACCGTTATGCTTTTATAAGTACTATTGATGCTTGCTTTTATAAGATAAAGAGAGATGAATAAGTATTGGATCTAACATGTTGCAATGTACAGCTCTCTAGTAGCTCTCAGTAGGTCACAATGGCACTCCATGTTTATGTTTGCGCCTACAATTGATATCCACCTTAGATGCCATGTTTGAGGCTTGTTCAAATTCCTCGTCAGATTGTGATTAATTTGCATAATGATTTGCTTAATCCTAAAGGGAATTAGTATCAAATATGCTAATACCACCCTTGTAGGTTTGGCTAGAACAAAAAATCCAGCTCCCACATGTGTACCTGCAAAAAAGTAAACCTTGTCAGTAAGAAATAACTCTCTACTCTCCTCTTTACAGATTTGAGTAGTAAGCTTAATGTGTGTATCCTCATCTCAAGTAATACCTTGAGGTATCCTTTATATCATCATTATCTAAGCTATTGTCCATCACCATATCTAGTCCACTAGTTCATCAATTTTTTTCATCAGTAAGTGTTTGATCTAGCTTCCACAGTTCATTATATGGAAGACGAATTGTATGATCATTGTCCTGCAATTATCAGTTGGGAAAATGGAGATAACAGGAACAAGAAGCATCTCAAATATTTTAATATATGGATTATGGCTCCAGATTTCTTAAAAAAGAGTAGAGGGGAGCTGGCAAGAAGAGATAAAAGGAAGCAAGCAATATCAATTAGTGGGGAAGTTGAATAGATTAAAGAAAGTGCTACGGCAGATCAATAAAGACAGATTTAGTGATGTTGAAAAAAGAGCAGAACAAGCAAAGATGGAGCTTCTAGCTGTCAAGCTAGAATTCAGGCAAATCCCATGGATCATGAATTGCACAAGCAGGAGAAGGAATTAGCAAAAAACTACAGTAGATGGGAAGAAGCTAGATATTAGTATCTAAGACAGAAAAGTAAAATGCAATGGCAGTGCAGGGGGATAAAAACACAAGATTTTTTCACACTTGTGTATAGGCTAGGAGGAAAAATAATAGAATTTTTTCAATAAGGGACACTAATGGAGATAAGTTCACAGAGATGGGGGAGATAGAAAACACATTCACTAAATTCTATACATCATTACTAGGGACAAGTAAAGGTGATAAAGACCATGTGTATAGTAGTCTAGTGAAGAAGGGAGTTGTGGTACCTGATGAAGACAGGAAAATGCTTGTGGATCCTTGCTCAGAAAAGGAAGTCAAACAAGCATTGTGGGCAATTGCAGGGGATAAGAGTCCTGGTCCGGATGGATATGAGAGTCAATTCTTCAAAGACAGTTGGAGAATAACTGGAAGAGATCTAACAGAAGCAGTTTTGGAGTTTTTCAGGACTGGAAAAATGTTAAATGTGCTGAATAATACTGTTATCACACTTATTCCAAAGGGAACTCATGCGGATTCAGTAGGGGATTACAAACCAATAGCTTGTTGTAACACTGTCTACAAGATAATATCAAAGATGTTGTGTCAAAGGCTAAGAAAGGTACTGCCTGGAATAATTTCAGAAAATCAAAGTGCTTTTGTTGAGGGGAGATACATTGCACAAAACATTTTGATTTGTCAAGACTTAGTGAGGCTTTATAACAGGAAGAATACTACCAAGAGTTATCCTATAAAAATTGGTCTCAAAAAGGAATATGACTCGGTGGAATGGAGATTTATGGAGGCAATGTTGTATGCACTGAATTTTCCAAACCAATTTATAAGTTGGACCATGAAGTGCATTACAACAACAAAGTATACAATAGAAATTAATGGGGGTGTGTATGGATGTATAGAAGGTAAAAGGGGCTTAAGACAAGGGGATCCAATATCCCTAGTGTTATTTCTAACCTGTATGGAGTATTTCACTCGAATCATGAGGTTGGTGGCTGAACAAGATGGTTTTTCCTATCATACAAAATGCAAGGGGCTGCAATTAAATCATCTCTTCTTTGCAGATGATGTACTTCTGTTTTGTAAAGGGGAGATACAAGTTGTAGTACTGATGTTGAGAGGATTGAAAAGTTTCTCAAATGCATCTGGACTTAACACAAATGCAGCAAAGTCAAATATTTTCAGTGCAAATATTGATGAACAATGTTTGCAGGATTTTTGTGAGATGACAAGGTATAAAAGAGGATCCCTTCCATTCAGATATCTTGGGGTACCCATATCACCAAAGAAGCTTGCAGCAATGGATTGTGAAATCGTAGTGGATAAAATGACAATGAAGATCAAAAGCTAGGGGACAAGAAACCTATCATATGCAGGAAGAGTCTTGATGGTAAATGTAGTACTTATGCGTATACATTCTTACTAGGCTTCCATATTTGTGTTACCTAATAAGGTGATTAAGAGCATTATAGGAGTATGTCGGAGCTTTTTATGGGATGGGAAAGTTCATACTAATAAGCCATCTCTTGTTGCATGGGACTTGGTATGTAGGACAAAAAGACAAGGAGGACTAGGGGTGCATGATATTGTTGTCTGGAATGAAGCAGCTATAGCTAAGTATGTATGGAAGATAGCTGCTAAAACAGATAATATGTGGGTTAGATGGGTAGATCATATTTACTTAAAAGAGAAAGATTGGTGGCAGTACAAACCTCCTACATATTGTAGTTGGTACTGGAGGAAAATTTGTGCAATAAGAGATAAGTTTGCTGAGGGATACACACAGAACCACTGACTAACTGTTAGTGGAGTGTATACATTAAGTAATGGGTATAATTGGAGGAAAGGGGCAATGGAGGATTGGCCTTGGCGAGGGTGGGTATGGAACAAGATGAATATACCCAAACACAGTGTAATCTGTTGGTTCGTAGCACATAACAGATTTGACGAAAGTAAGACTGACACACATGGGAATCAGTAAAGACAAATTATGTGAGATATGTGGAAATGCAGAAGAAACAATTGCTCATTTATTCTTTGCTTTCCCACTGGCGATAAGGTTCATGGAAGACATTATGAGATGGATGAACATAGAGATCAAGAACATAGAGCTACGAGGATTTGGCAGAAGAATGACCAGGCAAGTTAAAGGGAAAAGATGCAGAGAAATAGTGCTGACCATACTTGCAGTTGCAGTTTATAATGTATGGAGAGAAAGAAATTTAGCAGTCTGGGAACAAAAGGTAATACAACCTGGGCAGCTAAGTAAGCAGATCAAACAAGATTGCAAGTATATAGCACTGGAAGCATTGAGGAGAAGACACACAAGTAAAGAAAAAAAATGGATAGAAAAACTGTATAGAGAAGATATATAGTGAGGATTGTATATAAGAGATAGTAAGGACAATTAGAGAGAGGCTAATTGTATTTCTGATATGTATAAATTTGATAAGTCATAAATAAAATTTGTTTGTTCGACCAAAAAAAAGTGTTTGATCTAGCCTTCCTTACCCTAATGTATCGTAATTGAAGCTTGCCAGTGTTTAGCATCATTCTCCCTTGAGTGTCCAGTTCACCAAATGAAGCAGCCTGGATAATTGCATTCTGCTCCAAGGTCAAGTTAGTAAGGTGATCAACTATCTTTTATCTTTCCCTCAACACATGTACTGTCTCAACCACACAACAAGTGATTAGCTTCCTAATCCTTTCCACTTGTATAATAATATTCCAAGGAGGTTCCCATACTTTATCACAGTACTCTTTTAATAACCAATGAATTTGTTTCAATTAAGCAAGGAGGGAGAAAATAATTAAGAGGTGGATTAGGGTTTCGATTGGATTGTAAAGGTTGTATGGAATTGGGAGGATGCAGACCAGAATTAAAAACGGGTTGGCCGCCGGCCAAATCAGCCATGGGAGAGCTTAATATGAAAATCGCCTTTCCAGTAACCTTAAAATCACTTAATGATTTTTTTTTTAATTTCTCCGTTTCTTTTTTTTTTATTTATTTTTTGAAAGATGATACCGAACTAAAGGAAAGTTATCAACGTATCTTGTTGAAATAAAAATCAGGCCAACGTATTTCAGGAAGGGCAAAATATAAATTGTATGGCTCAAAGAACTTTCTTTCCCATTCTTTTGTAAGAATTTTTGAATTAAAATGAAGAATATTGATTGGAAAAAAGATATATAAGAAATACAAGAGTATAGATAAATTCAAAGTGATGCCTCGTAAAGCCCATGTTCTGATGTGATATCCTTTGAAGTTAAAAAGTGACTCCAACCAAAAGATGTATCCCAGTTGTCCTCGAGAATAACTATTTTCGTGGTCTCTCAATTGTTTGTGGGAATTATTTTTTGTTATTTTTATTGTCTCCCGGTTGTCTCCAGGGGTGATTCTTTTTTTTTTTTTTGGTAAAATATAAAAAAAAGGTGAAAGATACTGAACTCAAGAAAAATGATGAAGCTGAAAAGAATAATTGTATAGATGATATTCCCTTGATTGTTCCGTTGATGCCCCGTAAAGTGTAAGGTAAGATGTTATCTTTCATGAAGGTAGAGGATGGTGTACCATGTAAAAATCCATAAGAGAAATTGTTCGATCCACTCTTAGGTAAAATTTTAAATTGAGAAGCAGCAAAGTTAAGTTGCGGGGCCTAGTGATGTATTCGATCATGGTCGAAAAATCAATGTTAGCACATTGTAATCGTTCTCGAGATGATCTTGTCCCTCCTACATCTAAATAAAAACTCTTAGTTTAAGGAAGGGGGATTGATTCATGTTGACACAATGCTTTGCTTGTTGTTCTTTGTTTTTTCGAGTCGTGTGAGCATGACACTCCTCGAAAGTTGGTTAACAACCTAATCCTGTAATAGAATGAATTGTGTTAAATCTTTGAATTTAAAAAGTGGGAGTGATACACCATAGCTTCATGTCCTACGGTATATAGAGTGTGAGAAAAAATATTGGCATCCCATATTTGAGGATGAAAGTCGAGTAAGGCTTATTATATTTTTGAGAATTGGACTTTGGGTGGTTGACGCTCTTTGAAGATGTCCGAGAAGTTTAGAGCATCATTATACTGTTCCAGGAAAAGATGCCATAATTTTCAATTTTGAGGAAATTACTTTGATATAGTGGGAATACCAAAACCTTATGTAAAATTTTCTACATATCTTGTCATGACAAGAATCAAATCAAAACGTATTTCGAGTAAACTAGTATAATTGTATGAGATATTTATAGTTGTCATGAATGAGCGGTTATTATTTGGGAAGAAGTATGACTATGAATGAGAGTTTTTATGTAGGTGGGTGGAGACTGGCAGCTTTTGAGATAGATAGTAGCATCGCACATGGATGAGTCTTTTATGAATGGAAGCTTATGAAAGCATTGGTCTGGTATGAAAGAGTGTGTCAAGCCAGTGAAAGATATATAAAGTTAAATTGGCGTATCTTTAAAAAAGATGGTAGAGTCGACGTGGTGGTATGACTATGATGGAAGGTTATAAAGATTGAAACAGATATGTGTCTTTTGAGAGATTCAAGGTTCAACACAAGTCAACCAAGTAGTATGTCAAAGGGAACCTAGTAGTAGATAACGAGTAAAGAATATGTAAAGATAAAGAATATGTAACAGATAAAATTTTGTAATAAATACATAATGTGTCACAAATAAAGAATATTTAACGAATAAAAGAATAATATAATCCAAGTAAACAAAGCTGCAAGATCGTGTGTACAATGACATAGGAATTATAAGAGTAGATTTATTTAGATTCCAGAGTGAATTGAAAACAATTTCGAGATGATGTAATGTTAGACTCCATATAAGATCACTTGCGAGATTCTAGGTAAGCGTTCAACTTATCATAAGGAAAAGGGATAGACAACTCTTAAGATCCACTAATATGGTTCCTGATTAAACCTAAATTAATTACATGAGGAATTAGGTAAAGAATAATTTGTTTAGTTATTTACAACTATTTTAAAATTTGTGTAAAAGAATAATTAATACGAATGTGGTGTAGTAAAAGTATGACTATTTGTATAAAATATGTGCAATGAGATAAATAAATAAAGTATGTGAAAAAGCTATATTTGTAAATAAAAGTATAAAAATATATATTAACAACTAAAAGGTCAAAGACTTTGAATTTAAATGAATGAAAAAATGGACTTGTGATTAATTATTATGAAATAAAATATGTAAAAGATAATTAAGGGACGAGAAAGACTTTTTGAGTAAAGATGTTATTAATAAAATTAGTTAAAGAATAAGTAATGTAACAATGCGGCTGATTGTTTTGATTACTTTAGACCCGTCTTCCCTGTTTGATGCTTTACATATGTTATTTATCGTTATGTGACTTGCCGGGCTGGTTGGTTCGGTTTCGAGAAAGTTTTTGATTGAATTGGACATTTAGTTTCTTGGTTAGAGGCTTAAGTTGTGAGGGTTGATCGGAGTTTAACTGTTATGTACACGACCCCAGAATGATATTTTAAAGGCTCTAACATGTTTGTATGATAATTTTGGACTTAGGCGTATGCCTGAATTTGGATTTGGAGTTCTGTAACTTGATTTGGTACTATTTGGTGAAAGCTGGAAAATTGAAGGCTTGGAATGTTCACAGGTTTGACCTGGAGATTACATTAATGATTTTGGGTTCAGATTGTCGTTTTGAGAGTTGAAATTGGTCCGTTGTGTCATTTGGGACTTGTATGCAAAATTCGGGGTCATTCCGAATTGAATTGGTCTGGTCTGGCATGAGTTTTGGAAGTTGGAAGTTCATAAGCTTCTTAGACTTGAATTGAGGTGCGATTTACAATTTCAATGTCGTTTTGTATGATTTGAGGCCTTGAATAGGTTCTTTCGATGTTTTGGGATTTGTTGGTACATTAGGATGGGGTCCATCGTACCTCGGGTCTGTTTTGGATGGGTTGCAGATCTTTTCTTTGATGTTTGGCATGCCTGGTCTTCTATTTTTCGCACCTGCGATGGATTTGGCCGTAGGTGCGAGACCGTAGAAGCGGTAGGGTGGCCATAGAGGTAGTGGATGGGAAGGTTGAGTCCGTAGATGCAGACTGTGGAGTGCAGATGCGCAGGCGTAGAGGTGGAAGGTCTTCTACAGAAGCGGAGCTGCAGATGCGGCTTGGTGTCTGCAAAAGCGGCTGGGGCAGTTGTACTCATATTTCACTCTGCTCTTTATCTGCATATCCATGTGTTTTTGGGCGTGGTTATTGCTAGAGTTCGCACCAGTTTCATCTTGTGGGGATTACGTGGTAGTTGTTATGTTATTTTCAGGCCTAAAAGTTCGCTTTTGTTTATTTCTGTTATCGCCGTCCTATCATTCATAAAATTTTATATTGAGGATTTACTTTGTATTTTAAGATTCGGTAGTGCTCATGTACGCGTTGACATCAGATAAAGGATGGCTGTTGTTGCATTATCATTGCTATTTTCAGATATTTTTATGATTATTCTGTTGTTGAGATTATCATGTTTTATTATTTCAGTTTATTGTTATTGTGAAATTGTTGGCTTGGTTAGGAAGTGGTGTTAGAGGCCATCGCAGCTCCTATGAAAGTTTAGGTTGTGAAAAGTTGGTATCCAAGCACTAGTTTACCTAGGTCTCACAAGTCATGAGCAAGTTTAGTAAAGGCTTGCAGATCGCTATAAGGAAGTTTGCTTATCTTTGAGAGGCTATAGAACTGTTAGGAAACTTCACTTTCTTGCATTATTGTCGTGCTGATTTGTTAAATAAAAAATTTGAACCTTTACTTTTTTATTCTCTCAATGATGGTAAGGAAATGTTCAGCGAGATTGGGCTAGCAGGCACCAGTTCTAGCAGTCAAGGCAGCGAGAGACCGGAGTCGAGGTAGAGGTAGAGCTAAACCTAGAGCACGCGCATCGGCGCCTGATATCGAGCCCTGGATTGAACAACAGGAGGAGATCCCTATTCCGACCGAGCCAGTAGGATCAGTCATATCCTAGAGGGATTCGTTGTTATCCCGGCACTTCAGGACTCCCTAGTCTGCCTGGTTCGTCCTATGGAGAGTGTGTTCCAGGACGATATATTTCCTATAGCACCAGCCGTTTCTAAATCCTGGGAGGAACCCAGAGTCCAGCTACTCATACTCCAGAACATATGGCTCACGGGTATCAGACCCAATCAATCTACTAGTTGGGGCAGTTCAGCCTGTTGCTGCTACATAGCCCGAAGAAAGACCCACGATGTTAGGTAAGGTGATGAAGAGGTTGGACAAGTTCACTAAGTTTTCCCCCCTCGCTTTGGTGGAACACCGTCTGAGGACCCCCATGATTTCTTAGATGGTTGACATGAGATATTGCGCAACAAGGGTATAGTGGAGTCCAACAAAGCTGATTTCATAATGTTTCAGATATATGGTGTTGCCAATAGGTGGTGGAAGGTGTATGCTCAAGCCAGGATAGTAGGTTCACTTCCTCTTACCTAGGAAAAGTTCTCACAGTTGTTCTTAAAGAACTTCATTTCCTTCACTCAAAGTGAGGACTTTCGCAGTCAGTTTGAGCGCTCTTCAGTATGAGACTAGATCTATGGATTTATCATACCATGCAGCTATATTGACCCCTACAGAGAGAGAAAGCGTCTTGAGGTTTATAGATGTCCTTACCTTGGTATCATACTAGAAATTACCAGAGAGGCCAAGGATGATATTTCCTTTACTCGGGATGTGGAGATTTCTAGGTCGATCGAGCGCATCAGAAGTCAGGTTAGGTAGAGGACCTCTGACCGGAGGCCTCATCATTTTGGAGGATTCACTGGTGCCTCGTCTTGAGGCTGAGGTCGATTTGTGAGGGGCCAGTCTAGCGTACCAGTTTATCATTCGCCACCACCCATCGAGGAGATTCAGTATAGTCTTTGTTCAGTTCACTCCAAGCTCAAAGATCTTATTTCACTCAATTAGTTTAGGGTTTTTCAGTATCGGGCTATTCTGGTTCACGGGGTCTAACTCAAGTCCCGTAGTCATTCTCAGTTTGAGGTTGCTATGAGTGTGGGCAGTTGGGGCATGTGAGGAAGTATTGTCCCTGTTTTCATAGAGGTCCAGTGCATTAGGGAGGCCAAACTATGACTCGCGCACCAGTTTCTACACTATTCGCTCAGCCAACTCGGGGTGGAGGTCATATGGGATGAGGCCCCCTTACAGAGGGAGGTGTTAGGTGGTGGACAGGCCCATTGCTATGCATTCCCCCCTAGTCGGACGCTATTGCTTCTGATGGTGTAATCAAATGTATTGTTTTCGTGTGCCATAGGGATGCTTCAATGTAATTTGACCCTACTTCCACGTATTCCTATGTGTCATCATACTTTACTCGTTATTTGGATATGCCTCATGATTCTTTAGATATGCCTGTTCATGTATCTACATCGATGAGTGATTCTATTGTTATGAACCGTGTATATTGGTCTTTTGTGGTTACCATTGGGGTTTATGAGACTAGCATTGATCTTTTATTGCTCAGCATGGTTGATTTTAAGGTATTTTGGGTATCGATTGGCTATCTCAGTACCATGTTATTCTTGATTGTCATGCTAAGATCGTGATGTTGGCGATGCCGGAGTTGCCTAGGATTGGGTTGAGAGGTTCCTTGGGTCAAGTTCCTAGTAGAGTGGTGTCTTTTCTAAAGGCTCGGCGGGTATTTGAGAAGGGGTTCTTGGCGTACTTAGCCTTTGTGAGGGTTGTTAGTACTGATACTCCTATTGTTGTTTCAGTTCTAGTAGTGAAGGAATTTCCAGATATGTTTCTTGCAGACCTGCAGAGCATGCCACCTGACAAAGATATTGATTTTGGTATTGATATGGTGTCGGGAACTCAGCCAATCTTTATTCCACCGTATCACATGGCACAAGCGGAGTTGAAGAAATTGAAGGAGTAGCTATATGAATTGCTTGATAAGGGTTTCATCAAGCCTAGTGTGTCACCTGGGGTGCAGTGGTACTATTTGTGAGGAAGAAAGATGGTTCTATGAGGATATGTATTGACTACAGGAAGTTTAACAAGGTTACCATCAAGAACAAGTACCCACTATAGCATTTTGATGATTTATTCGTCCAGCTTTAGGATGCTAGGGTATTCTTGAAGATTGACTTGAGATCAGAGTACCAGCAGTTGACTATTAGGGATTCATATATTTCGAAGATAGATTTTAGGACCCATTATGATCATTATGAGTTCTTGTTGATGTCTTTTGGGTTGAGCAATGCCCCAACAGCTTTCATGTTCTTGATGAACAACATGTTTCAGCCTTATCTGGATCATTCGTTGTAGTTTTCATTGATGAAATATTGGTGTACTCTCGTAGCTGATAGGATCATGAGCAGCATTTAAGCATCATGCTTCAAACTTTGAGGGAGAAGAATCCATATGTTTTCTCCAAGTGCGAGTTATGGTTAGACTTAGTAGAATTCTTGGGTCGTGTGGTTTCCATTAAGGGGATTAAGGTAGATCCAAAGAAGATTGAGGCAATTCAGAGTTAACCCAGACCGTCTACTACTATAGAGATCCAGAGTTTCCTTGGGTTGGCTGGGTATTATCGTCATTTTGTGGAGGGGTTTTCATCTATAGCAGTCACATTGACTAGATTGACACATAAGGGTTCCCAATTCAGATGGTCTGACGAGTGTGAGGAGGGTTTTCATAAGCTCAAGACTACCTTGACTACAGCTCCAATTCTGGTTTTGCCTTCGGGCTCGGGTTCTTATACGGTCTATTGTGATGCTTCACAGATTCACATTGGGTGCGTGTTGATGCATGAAGGGAAGGTTATTTCTTATGCTTCGCTTCAGTTGAAGCCCCATGAGAAGTACTACCCCATGCACAATTTGGAGTTAGCAGCCATTGTTCACGCGCTCAAGATATGGTGGCACTATCTTTATGGCGTGTTGTGCGAGGTGCTCACAAATCGCAGAAGTCTCCAGCACTTAATCAAGCAAAAGGACCTGAATTTGAGGCAATGGAGGTGGTTAGAGCTACTAAAGGACTATTATTTACCATTCTATATCATGTGGCAAAGTCTAACATGGTGGCCGATGCTTTGATTAGTAAGGCTGAGAGCATGGGTAATCTTGCTTTTATTGTTGGGGAAAGGTCGTTTGATTTGGATGTTCAGGCCTTGGCCAATAGGTTCGTCGGGTCAGATATTTTAGAGCCTAGCAAGGTTCTTTCTTGTGTTGTATCACGGTTGTCCTTGTTTGAGCACATTAAGGCACATCAGTATGATGCTTCCCCCCATGCTTGTCCTAAGGGACATGGTGCAACACGGTGATGATAAGGAGGTTACTATAGGGATGATGGGGCATTGAGGCTTCAGGGTCAGATATGTGTTCCGAATGTTGATGGGTTACGAGAATTGATTCTAGATGAGGCCCATAGTTTGAGATATTCCATTCATCCAGGTGCTGCGAAGATGGAGATTTGAGGCAGCACTATTGGTGGCGAAGGATGAATAATGACATTGTTGAATATGTTGTTCAGTGTTTAAACAGTCAGTAGGCAAAGTACGAGCATCAGAGACCGGGTGATTTGCTTTAGTGGCTAGATATTTTGGAGTGGAAGTGGAACGTGTCACCATGGATTTTGTAGGTTAACTCCCACGGACCTTGAGGAGATTCTATGCAGTATGGGTCATTACAGACATACTGACCAAGTCTGCACACTTCATTCTAGTTATGACTACCTACTCTTCAGAGCAGCTAGCTTGGATTTACATTTGAGAGATTGTTCGTCTTCATGGTGTGCCTGTGTCAATTATCACGGATCAAGGCACACAGTTTACATCGCATTTTTGAAGAGTAGTGCAGCGTGAGTTAGGCACACAGGTCGAGATGAGTACATAATTTCATCCGCAGACAAACGGATTGTAAGGCCTCGTATATTTTGCCAGGAAATTTGAGGCTTTGTGGTTCCGAGATATACTTACGTGTTTGAGGATTGTAGTACATACTTTTTTTTGGGTTGAAGAATGCACTGAGAAGTGGATGGCAATTTTTGGCTGAAGAAGGCGATTCTGTGGTCAGTTTCGTGACCGTAGAACCATTTCGCGGACCGCATAATCATCGCGGGGTTGAGCATAGAATTTGTTGAATTTTGATGGTTGTTCTGCAGTCCATTATGCGATCGCATAATTGTTTCGCGGTCCACTCATGCATCACATATTTGGAATAAAGAATTTTGAAGAATGATTATGCGCTCCACTCTGTGGCTGCAGAAGTGTTCTACGGACTGCAGACTTATCGCAGACCTGTCCAGACCAGCTCGGTTCTTGACATTATTTTTTGCGGTCCATTTTGCGGGCTGCATATCTGTTCTGTGGTCCATTATGCGACCGCGGACCTGAGTTTGGAGGGTCTATTTTCCTATTTTTATAACCTGACCCCATTTTGATAAATAGCCTTAGGGGCTCATTTTGAAGTGAATGTATGATGATTTTAAAGAGAGGTAAAAGTATTTTAGAGAGAGAATAAGGAAATCTAGCATTCTAATCACATATTATTGCACCAATTTTCAAGAATCAAGGAATCCTATCACTAGATTATCATCTATCTGGGTGAGTCCTACTTCTAAGCTTTCATGTAAGAGGTTACGATTTTAAGTATATTGTAGGGTTGGAAATAGGTCGTGCATGTGACAATAGGTTCTAGTATGTGGGGTTAATGAACCATTTTGGTTAGTTTCTCGTTGAAATTGGTTGAGGGAGGAAAAGATTACCAATGTAGAGCTTTGTAGTCTATTTTGCATACTAGATGTTTGACAAAATTTCTAAGAGAGTTACACCATGGGAATCCTTCTAATTATTACCTTATTTTCGCTATCTTCCTATAGATTGTTATGAATAGGAGTGTTGGGATGTTGTAGTAACTTAAGGAAATCTCAAAAAAGGTATGTTAGCTAAACTTCTCTCTTGGAATCGAATTCCATGATGTTCCCGTAGGTTCAAGTATGGTTGGCCCAAGTTCCTACCCATGTTCTGAGTTATTTCTTATACATTTGACTATTCGAAAAAAGCTTGTGTTGAAAGATATATACTAAAAATTTGCACCAAATTCTCCTATCGTCTTGCGTTATCCGTCGAGAATGTATCCTAGTCTGCCCAATATGCCGAGATAGTGTGATTTCAAATCATGTTTAAATTGCAAGTCGTTATGCCCATTTGTGAAAGAAAACTCAATGTGCCTAAGACCCCTATTGTTCATATTTATTCTTAAGGACATGACCCCAAATGCTCTTTTTGATGATGATCTATAAATATGCTTAAAAGTGAAAGAACTGAGACTGAGATATAAAACGTGGCCATGATTGTTGTAACTAGTGTATTTGATTTGAAGTCGTGTGTAAATCGTAAATCACCATGCTCTCCTTTATAAATATTTCCAGTGTCATTTGAGTTCTTAAGTACTCAAGAGTTGAAATTGTGTATTACCTTTTGTGAATAAGTATTTAAAAAGATATGGTGTTTTACTCGTTTATGATTTTTAACTTGTGTTGTGATTACAAGTCATTGTGCTCCATTGGGATCTAATGTGTTTAAATCCTCCACTACTGATGAACTTAAAATTATGATTTCCCAAATATTCTATGTGTTGATGTTTTTGATGATGATCATGGAAAGTCAAGGAATGAAAAATGTGGAATACGAAATACGGCCAACGTGCCATGAATGATGAATCATAAGTATGGCCAAGAGAGCCAAAGAAATAATGATGTTGTGAACGGGTGAAAGTAATAATGAAGCTATTTATAGTGTGAAAGATTATGAGGTGAATATAAAATATATTTGTATTTTTGTTTCCATTGTGTGCAAAACAAAATATTTTTGGAGTATCGTTAGTCACTGAGGAAGGATAGGTTGAAATAACCTGACCCCTAAACTATATGTGCCGGTGTAGGAATGCGTTGTGAATATTTGCCTTATTTGGGATGAGATTTATCTGATGATAATGTTCGCCTTTATTGGGATGATATGATTGCTAGAAAAGGGTGATGTCGATCCGTACGGCATTATGGTGAGACGACCTAGCCGGTCGGGTCTTGATCGGACGCCATGTCGCACATATGGTGGTGATTGTGGTCGAAATTGTAACTGAAATTGTGATTGAGATTGTGATTGTGATTGCACCTCCACCTACACACATTGGGGTGAGGCGGCAGGGCCGCTTTGTGTAGATCAAATGTCTTTAGGTGAGATGGTCTAGCCGATCAGGCGGAGATCAGACTCCGTGCTAAAAACACGGTGGTATATCACTACTAATGATCTCCCAACCAACAAATATAAATTATATCCGTATTTTGGAAATTGTTATGTTTTAAACTTGGTATTTGGATATTGTTGATTGTTACTTTTTGTTTCCAGAGTTTTCCCCCTTCTTATATTGGTGTTCTATTTCCAAAGAGGAAAGCTAGCTTTACATACTAGCACTATTCCACATGTACTAACGTCCCTTTTGCCGGGGGTGTTGTATCTTAAATGGATGCAGGTGGTTCTTTAGTGGGCGGTCTTGATCCTCGATAGCAGTTACTCTCAATTCAATAGGTTTTGGTGAGCCTTACTCTGTTCCGGGCTTTATGTCATTTGATGTGGTATTTTTTGCATTGAGGTATACCTAACTTGTTGACGACACTTCCATTCTTCACTCTTGTCGTACTTAAAGGCTCTATAGACATGTTGTTGGTGGTGTTTGATGTTGGGAATGGATCTAGAAGTGTTGGTATTTGGCAAAGCTATTTTTCATCATATTTATAAACTTGTAATATTTTGGAAATCGTAGATGAATATCCTTTTAGTTATGGAAAAAGAGTGTGAAACACTTTACTATTCTCACGTCTATCACTTGTACTGATTCTTATATTGTTAATGGGATAGGTTGCTTAGAAGGCATCTAGCAGCATTGCTTAACTAGGGTATCTCGATTGATCACCGGTCATGCTCCCCGAGGTCAGGGCGTGACAAACTTTAGGCCGAGCGCACTATTCGAATATTGGAGGACATGTTCCTAACATTTGTCATTGATTTCAGGAGTTAGTGGAATCAGTTTTTGTTGTTAGTTGAGTTCGACCACAACCAAAGTATCAGTTAAGTATCTAGATGGCTCTGTATGAGGCCTTATATAGGAGGTAATATTGTTTTGCGGTTGGCTAGTTTAAGCTTGGGGAGAATAGGTTGTTGGGAACTAATTTGGTCAATGATGCTTTGGAGATGGTGAAGTTGATTAAGGAGCATCTTCGTACAACGCAGTACAGGCAGAAACATTATGAAGATAGAAAGGTTCGTGATGTGACATACATGGTGGGTATAAGGTTTTATCGATGTTTCGCCAAGGAAGGGTGTGAAAAGGTTTGGGAAGAACGGAAATTTTAGCCCTCGGTGTATTGGTATTTTTGAGGAGATATAGAGAGTTGGAGAGGTGGCCTACAGACTTGACTTTCCACCTCGCTTATCGAGAGTTCACCCAGTGTTTTATGTTTCCATGCTCCAGAAGTATTGTGGGGATCTATCATATGTGTTACAATTCAGCATGGTGCAGTAGGACAAGGATTTGACTTATGATGTTTAGCTGGTGGCCATTTTAGATCATCAGGTTTGAAAGTTCAGGTCGAAGAATATAGCATCGATGAAGGTTCATTGGAGAGGTTAGTCGGTCGAGCAAGCTACTTGGGAGACCATGCAGGGGATGCAGAGCAGATATCCTCACCTTTTTGATAACCCGGGTATGATTCTAGACTCATTTGAGTATGAACATTTGTTTAAGAGGGGAGA
Source organism: Nicotiana paniculata (assembly GCA_005239505.1). Taxonomy (NCBI): domain Eukaryota; kingdom Viridiplantae; phylum Streptophyta; class Magnoliopsida; order Solanales; family Solanaceae; genus Nicotiana; species Nicotiana paniculata. Next base: position 54,657 of record ML329944.1, on the reverse strand, counting down.
ATGTAACGACCCGACCGGTCGTTTTTGAGTACTTTAGCCTCGTCTCCCCTATTTGATGTTGTACATATGTGTATTGTCATTATGTTATTTTCCAGGGTGGTTGGTTAGGTTTCGGAGGCCTAAGGACTTGGGCCCAACCCACCGGCAGATAGATGCGAAGCTGTTGGAGCCATAGTTTGTCAATTGGGCTTCTCAAGTTATGACTAGCCAATGCTTTCATTCTTTTGTATTCTGTTTGGTTCTGTTTAGAAAACATGCACATAGGTTCCAAACTCTAATGTGCTACTTATTATAGATCCTTCCTCTAGGATTTAACAACCTAATTCAACCACATAGAAACATGCCTATAGGATCACATCTTTTCTAGTATGTTCATTTATTTTATCACCGCCCAAGGTTGGATGCTTAAAGGTTTGGAAGGTTCATAGGTTTCACCAGGAGTTGACTTTGTTGATATCAATTCTGGTGATTGTGGTTCTGGGAGCTGAAATAGGTTCATTCTGTCATTTGGGACTTGCATGCAAAATTTGAGGTCATTCTGAGTTGATTTAAAATGATTCAGCATGAGTTTTGGAAGTTGGAAGTCCATTAGTTTACTTAGGTTTGAATTGAGGTGTGATTCGTAGTTCAGATTCTTTGTTGGATGATTTGAGGCCACGAGTAGGTTTTTGTTATGTTTTGGGATGGGTTGATGTGGTTGGACGGGGTCTCTGGGACCTCAGGTGTGTTTAGATTGATTTCGGATCATTCTTTGACTTGTGTGCTTAGGTTATGATATGCCATAAATTGATTGCTAAGCTTCATGCAACGGTGTTTCTTATATATGTACATTGTAAGTTATTTGAGCCATGTTTGAGGTTACATAGAGGTTAATCTCCTGATTGAATTTGATAATTGCTACTTTAGTGATGCAATTGCCTGATTTGAGCTTCGTTAGCACAGTTTGCACATGCGTACCCCATAGCATGTCACTTATACCAGTCTAGGAGTATGAAATTTGACATACATTGATAATATACATGTATTATTGTATAATTTCTTTTTGTGTAATATGGTTTAGACTGGTAGCATGTGACCACACCGTGCGATTATGATATCGAGCATGTGACCACACCGTGCGGATTGTGATGTCGATCCTGTAACCACGCAAGACGGATTATGATTATTTCACGTTACTACAATATGCAGTGTGTGGATATGGATTCATCCCTCTATGGTCACTCTCTCATGTTCTTCTTGATGGCGTACACGCAGATGAGGAAAATTGATCATTAGTATGGTACAGTTATGGAAATTATGAGGAAAGGCTGGCCAGTGTTTGATTTGGTTGTTGCATTTCATCTTTACTTGCAACATCCTTGACTGCTATTTGCTTTATTTGCGTATCTTCTTTATATGCTGGAGTTTTGGGCGAGCAGATTACGTTAAGTAATTATGTGCACCAAGGTAGTTCTTTCGGTGATTCCTGACTTGATCATATTATTATTTTTTACTTGTTAGATTTACGAACTGTACAGGTGATTAGCGACTATCATTTATAATTCTTACTTCTATTACCTCATCGAGGTTAGTTATGATACTTGTTGAGTACATGGGGTCGAATGTACTCATACTACACTTTGCACATACAGATCTATGTATTGGGCCAAGCCATCAGTAGCTGAGACTCATTGTTGAGTTAGTCATCCGGGAGATGAGGTAGAGTTTCATCCCGACTGCAGTCTTGGCGTCTCTTTTCATTTTGTAATGTTGTCTTTATTTCAGACAGAATTTTTATTTAGCATTTCATACTTGTATTTCCATTTTAGAGCTCATGACTTTGTATTTACCAGTTCGGGGAAATTTTTGTGTATCAACGATGTTGCATATGCTAATTGACCTTAGACTTGTACTATTTTGTTAATTCAGCATTTATATTTTACTTCTGTTATGTGTAACTTTCCTAGCAAGTGATTTATGCACCATCATGATCGATTGGTGGTTTGGGTCGTGACAAGTTGGTAGCAGAGCCCTAGGTTCATCAGGGAGTTTTGTAGAGTCTTGAAAATCGGTACAGAGACGTCTATACTTATCTTCGAGAGGATACCGAACACTTAGGAAACTTCATTTTCTTGTGAGGATTTATTCATTCAAGAATTTGAACCTTTACTCTTCTATTCTCTCACAGATGGTGAGGACACGTTAACCGAATCGACTGTCAAGCACCAGCACCACCACACAGGAACATTAGGGGTTGAGGTCGATGTAGAGGCTGAGGAGAGGCTCGCACTACAGCTAGAATAGCACATGTGGAGCCACCAGTTTCTCTAGTGAGGGAGAAGTTCCGGATATTATTGAGCTGGTGGGACCAGCTCAAGTAGCGACGATACCTATTGTTATACCCGGTTTTCATGAGGCATTGGCTCAGATCTTGGGTGTGTGTATGAGCTTGGCTCAGGCGGGCATTATACTAGTTACACCAGCTACCTCATAAGATGGGGGAGGTGTCACTCCCCAAACCTGGGCCTGGACGTAACACGACATTCAGCTCCTGACAAAGCTTGATATCAGAGGCACTCTTGTGTCAGCCTTGCCGATGGTTGGTCAGAGTTCAACTGAGTTTAGGCAAATTCCGGTTAGGCGGGGTAAACCTCAGTGCTGAGTTTATGTGAATCACATGCAGTGGGGAAAACCTCAGCGAGGACGCTGAGTCCATAAGAGGTGGTGTATGTAACACCCTAGACTTTAGATAGAATCCCACATCGGCAAAACAGAAGAGGGATGCTGGGTATATAATTTAACAAGCCTTAGACTCTAGTGACACATTTAAAACCCGTGAGGTCCTGGGCCCAGAGCGGACTATATCACTAGCGGGCTGGGCTTTACAGATGGTATCAGTGCCACTCTTGTGTCAGCCTTGCCGATGGTGGGTCAGAGTTCAATTGAGTTTAGGCAAATCTCGGTTAGGTGGGGTAAAACTCAGTGCTGAGTTTAGGGGAATCCCATGTAGTTGGGCAAAACTCAGTGAAGACGCTGAGTCCATAAGAGGGGGTGTATGTACCACCCCAGACTTTAGGCAGAGTCCCACATCGGCAAAACACAAGAGGGATGCCAAAGTGGGAGGCCAAGAGGCCCTGTTGTCCGGGTGGTTTTAGCAGTGCCTCATCTGGAGGTCAGTCACATTACAAAAAAGGTCATTCTTTTAGGCTCTCTCATACAGCTCTTCATATTCCTTGTGGTTCATCATCTAGCCACAGTGCATACCATGCTTGCTAGTTCAGTCATCATTTAGTGCGATGCTGACTCAGAGTTCTTACCATGCTCCATTTCCTCACAATTCCAAAAGCAATTCTTTGGTTTATCGGGGTCAGCAGCCTTCTAATAGGGGTTGCTATGAGTGTGGAGACTTGAGTCATCTCAAGGGGGATTTCCCCAGAGTTCTGAGTAGAGTTTCACAGCAGTAAAAGACGGTTTGGGACAACTTTGAGCTGCCTCAATATTCTTTTGTTCACTTTAATCCCCTCAGTAGATAACACATGACCCAAGAATAAAACTGAATCAAGCCAAAACTCACACTTCTAGAATTTAGCATATAGCTTATTCTCCCTCAAAGTCTTGAGCACGATCATCGAGTGTTTCTCATGATCCTCCCAGCTGCGAGGACACACCAATATATCATCAATGAAAACTATGTTGAACGAATCAAGAAAGGGCTGGAATACAATGTTCATCAAGTGAATAAAAGTTGTTGCAGCATCGGTGCACCCAAAAGACATCACCAAAAACTCATAGTGACCATAGCGAGTCCTAAAAGCCGTTTCTAGAATATCAAAAGCCGTAATCTTCAACTGATGATACCCTGATCAAAAATCAATCTTTTAGAACACCCCAACACCCTAAAGTTGATAAATTAGATCATCAATATGCGGTAATGGGTACTTGTTCTTGATAATAACCTTGTTAAGATGCCTATAGTCAATGCACATTGTCATAGAACCATTTTTCTTCTTCACAAATAGAACGGGTGCATCCCAAGGTGACATAATAGGCCTCATGAAAACCTTATCAAGCAACTCTTGTAATTGTTCCTTCCATTCCTTAAACTCTACTAGTGTCATGCGATACGGTGGAATAGAGATGGGTTGAGTGACCAACACCAAGTCAATACTAAAATCAATATACATGTTGGTTGGCATACCCAGCTGGTCTACAGGAAACACATCTGGAAAAACCCTCACTAGCGGAACTGACTCAACGCTAGAAGTATCAGCACTGACATCCCTCACAAAGGCCAAATATGCCAAACACCCCTTCTCAACCGTCTGTTGAGCCTTCAAATATGAGATCACTCTACTAGGAACATAATGAAGGTAACCTCTCCACTCAACCCTAGGCAACTCCAGCATCACCAACGTCACGGTTTTAACGTGACAATCAATAATAGCGTTACATGGTGACAACCTATCCATGCCTAGATTATATCAAAATCGACCATATTGACCTGCAAGAGATTCACCCTAGTCTCACAACCCCCAATGGTAACCACACACGACTGATATACATGATCCACCAAAATAGAATCCCCCACTGGTGTAGATACATGAACATGCATATCTAAAGAATCACGAGGCATATCCAAAAAATGAGCAAAGTATGATGACATGAATGAATAAGTAGAACCAGGGTAAAATAACTCTAAAACATCTCTGTCGCATAGAGAAACAATAATTGTGATCACAGCGTCGGAAGTAACTACCTCTAGCCTGGTGGTAAATGCATAGCAATGGGCCTAGCCAACGCCTGACTGACCTTCCCCTCTAGGGCGACGTCGACCCATAGGACCTCTAGCCCGAGCTGGCTGAGGGGGTGGTATAGCAACTGGTGTAGGAGTCATTGTCTGGCCTTCCTGCTGCACTAGACCTCTATAATAATGGTGGAAATACTTACTCACATACCCCAACTACCGACACTCGTAGAAACCTCGGCCCAAAAAAGGTTATGGGGCCTAAATCGGACCCCATGAACTGGAACAACCTGGTACTGACGAACCCTGAACTAATGGAGTACGGTATTAGCTCTGGGCTGGGAATGTGCTAAATGATGACAAAACCGGACGATCATTATATGAATTGTGGCTAACTGACAAACCAGGAGGAATCAGATGAACTACCTGAGGGGGCCTAAAAGGACCACCCCTGATGTGATGTGACTGACCTCCATACAAGGTACCACCTGAAACACAGGGCCTCTTTCCCTTCTGCTCCTCTCACTCAAGCTAGTGAACCTGCTCTACGAGCCTAGAAATTTCAACCATCTTGTCAAATCTAGGATTTGTCTCAGCCTCTCGACCCAAATATAACGTAGACCATAGTTGAGGAAATTAATGAACCTCATAATCCTCTCTCTCTCTCTCTCGCTCATTCTCAATTAGAGCCAAACATAGCGCATACGTGCTAGATTCGAAAATATCATCTCGTATTGAGTTACCGTCATATCGCACTGGCTTAGCTGCTCAAACTCCCTGCGAATTCGTGGAAAAAACTTCTCTAAGAAGAGAGTTGAGAACCCATTTCATGTAAGTGGTGCGGCACCTGTTGGCCTGCCTGACTCATAGGTCTGCCACCATTTGTAGGCTACCCCTGTCAGCTGATAAAGTAAAGGAAACTCCATAGGTGTCCACAATACCCACTGTGTGAAGAATCTGATGACATGAATCCACAAAACCCCGAGCATCCTCTAACTCTGCTCCACAGAACTTGGGAGGGTCAAGCCTCTTAAACTGCTCCAACCTCATCTTCTCCTCGTGAGACATAAGTGGACTAACCTCGGCCCGAGCAGCAACAACTGGCTGAATTGGTAACACCCTTGGAGTCTGATAACCCTGAGTTGTCTGCTCCAGTGTACGGGAGGTGAGAGTTTGGGCTCCTTCCCCAACCTGTGAGGTAGCTGGTGCAACTGGTATCATACCCTCCTGAGCCAAGCTCGTGTACACACTCAAGATCTGAGCCAAGGTCTCCTGAAGACCAGATATAGCAATAGGCACCACCGGTGTCTGGGTTGTTCTTACCAGCTCAACAGTATTCGGAACCTGCTCCTCAGCTAGAGCAACTGGTGGCTGCACAAGTGCTACTCTAGCTGTAGTATGAGCCTCACCTTGGCCTCTGCCTCACAGCCTCTCGCGGCCCTGAACGATGATACTATGCATGGCCATATGATCCGACTACATGTGTCCTCACCGTCTTTGAGAGAATAGAAGAGTAAAGGTTCAAACTTCGAAAGTAACAATCTGAAGGAGAAGAATTCAAGAAAGTGAAGTTTTCCTAATAGTTTGATAGCCTCTCAAAAATAAGTACAGACGTCTTTATACTGATCTGCAAGACTCTACTAAACTTGCTAATGACTCATGAGACCTTACCTAGTGCTCTAATACTAACTTGTCACAACCCAAAATCCCAACCCGTCGTGATGGTGCCTAACACATGTTCTAGGCAAGCCCGACGTAATAATACAGAACCAAAATATTGGAATTTACATAATAACATAAGTCTGTAACAGTAAAAGTAAATAATTATAAATTACATGAATTTAGATGAATTCCAAATATAGCAGTCAAGCCCAACATAGGTAACATGTCACGACCCAAACCGAAGGGTCACAACAGGTGCCCGGTGCCTTACTCAACTGAGTACCAACATAATATATCTTTCTTATCATATTATCATTGGTAACTGGGCCAACATGGCCACAACTCATAATGTATAACTATAAACGGGAAAGCACTGTATCAATGAACCATCTTTTTTAAAATATAAATAAATATGGGCTGTCAAGGCCTCTGACATACTATAAAAAATGAACCTTTGTCTATAAAGCCTCTAAGAGTATTTGACATTAAATGGGACAGGGTACCTGCCTGCCCATAAGTTTGTAGCACAATTTTGACACGACGACTCATAGACTCGGTTGCACTCCGAATGAGATGGAGTCTTACCGATCCTTCGCTGAATGCTAACCTCGCCTACTATAAGGGCTCGTCAAACCGATTGTCTATACCTGCAAGCATGAAATGCAGCGCCCCCAACAAAAGGGACGTCAGTACGAAATAATGTCCTGAGTATGTAAGGCAACAGAATAACTGAAAGCTGAAACTGAACTAATAATATAATTACTGAAAGAACTGGGAGTCAAATATAATCTGAACATATGCTTACCTGTTGATACTAACTCAACTCTCTCAATATAGTAAGTATAATAGCTATCCGACCCTATAAGTCTTGGTATATATATATAACTACTCTACCGTAGTAGGATCGCTCATAGGAGCTCGGCCATACTAGGCTCTGTATCTCGGCCATTATGGGCTTGCTCATAGGCGCTCGGCCACAGGTGAAAATATTGTAATATTGTACATATATATAGACCCTTTGCTCTCTTGACTGGAAAAAGACAATACTCAATTGAATCTAAAGTCCCGATAATGGAGAATACTGTAACTTATGAGACTGGGATAATGTACATAAATTCGAGAATATTCACTTCTCTTTATGCCTCGTTATCAAACACATGTAGTTACGAGATCATGCCAAAATGAAGGAAGGGCATAGCCTTAATATACCTGAGCTGATTCTCTTGTCAATATCTCTAACACACTCCTTTTGTGATAAAACACGTAACGGCAGATCGAAGTAGGGAAAAATCCGTATCATATTCTTGAGAAAGATTGCACCGTACTCCTTAAAATTTCAAAATCTCACGCTATATAGTATAAAATGGTCTCCATATGAAATGTTTTGAAACAACTACATTGCTATTGAAATCCATGAAGCTTTCCTTCTTAATTTAGTATATGAGAGCACATTATTTTTGGTGAATTAGATTATCTCAATCATTTAGGTGTGGGCCCCACTAGGATGACTAAGCCACCAATCTTTCTTCATTTTCCACCTTATAACATGGACTAAGAGTCATAAGTTGGCTTCCATGTTAAGGCTTATCCAAAGCCTTAATTAATCACCCACTAATTCTTAATTAACTTGCTAATCTCCCATTAAACCAATAATTAACCAATTATCCACATAATTAATAATTATCTCAAATTACTTAAAACATTACTCACTTTTAACACACTTTATACATCTTACTATCATGATCATGTGGTACCTTGTATGGCACTAGCCCATAAATACGAGGTATTGTAGCCTGGACCATATTTTATCTCAAAATATCAAACTTCGATGCAATTTATTTTCTTCGATTTGCTTAACCTCTCACCTTCACGAATTTACTCATCACTTGTTTGACATAACATAATGCTTATAATCTCAAAATAATCTCATTTCTGAACTTACGTCGATTAACTTGCGACGAAACTTTAACGTACGAAAATGCGGAATGTAACATCTCATTTCCGAGCTTATATCAATTTACTTATGGCGTACTTCCATGTAGGAAAATATGGGGTATAACATCATTTCCCCCTTTGGAACATTCGTCCTCGAATGTTGACTGGTGCACTTATCATTTTCATAACCTATGTCTACCAAATACTATAGTACTCTCCTTACCATCTAGGCAACTGTTTTGTGAACAAATCCAAAGGCCAAGGCATTTCCCCCCTTTAGGCCTATTTCTTACACCACGACTTGTGGTCGGAATCCTTCCAATCTCATAATTGTTTCTACCTTCTGTCATGCAGCATGTACCACTTTTTCCTTCGATCTACGCCTACGCGACTCTTCCCTCCAGTTTTTTCCTTTAGTTTCTAGCCAATATCTAGGACTCACTTTGTAAACATATATAGAGTTTCACAAGATGTCCCCTTGAGCATCTATAGGTATAATAAAGTTATTCACTCGGTATTGGACTTACCGATATTGTTGTATCTTATTTCATAGGCTCGGTTATCCCTTCGAATGACTTTACCGCATCTAGTAGGTCATACTATACCATAACTCTTACTTCGATTTATTGCTACTGAGGTATGCTAAAAATCTAGGTTACTCTCATTGCTTATCATATAGGTACAAATCTAAGTCCTTTAATGATTCTTCATTACTTTTCATCTTAAGAATGATGGCCTAATCTTACCTCATAACTTTTATCCATCCATTATTGATTCACCTTAATGTTGATCTATAATCTACCACTGATAACTTGACTTCTTACGTAACACTGCCTCTAATGCTCACGTCTCATCAGGGAACATATGAAATGATTAGACTGATCACCTGGGGGCGATACCATGCTTCCATAACCCTATTTCATAGCATCCCAACGTGATTCATCCTATGGAGGTTATCTAATCCCGAGGACTCATCCATTTTTGTTACCTTCTTACTCGCCTTTCATTATCCTTACTCATGCCTTTAAAACTTTGTCGTTCTACCATACTTTAGTTTGTGACCTACACATATCCATTTATACTACTCGCAACCTTCCTTCAACTTGCTTGTACCATAGATTTCCTTGTGTTATTCTGGAACATCAAGCGAGATATTGCATCGTCTATAACTCTTCTTTACTCTCTTAACTAGTCGTCTCGATACCTAGAAACCATAGGCTGGATGATATGCCACAGACAACGCTGCTATCACTCCCGGATACTGATTCTCAGTGCTTCTAGTCTTCTATCTAGAGTACAGACTATTTACAACCTTATGCATTTGAGTATCTCGTACGTTGTTCACCTTTACCTAAAAATCTCGCATCATTTCTTCTATCTCTTTCATGACCTCCCTTCCACATAGGTATAATTTGAATTCACGAATTGAAGCTCTTTTATAACACTTGCACCTTTGGTGCATACACAATCCAGTGGGAGCTTCATACTGACTTCTTATGAGGCTGATACTCTTCTAACTGGCTTTATCGTAGAGCCATTATAGAATATGGTTGTTGTACTATCTCTCTTGTACATCTAATATTAAAAGTGATTCTGCAATGTTCTCAATCACGATGTCTATAATTTTTTGGGTCCAATAATCATACAACTGATTTACTTAGTTGATGTAAATTTTTAGTTTCCTCTTCCCTCTAATAAACCTTGATGTGGGCTTAAGCTATCTTCCGATCTGAGGCTCCTGGTATTAGTTATTACTTTAGCCTTTCATACGCACTATGGAATATACATTATACAATTTTCTTATAATTCAATCCTTTGTCTATGCCTTGGGCTCAATTCTTTATTTTAACTTATACCAGAGTATTCTACGACTGTATGTGTAAAGACCCGTAAAATTTCATGGCTAAAAATAATGCTTAAATAGGTCCCCGTATTTTTATAACTGTAGAAATTCTTAAAACGGACCCTTTTTGAGTAAAAAGTACCCCGGGACTTAAAAGATATAATTTTCCAGATTTGTGCAGGTCTGTGGTCCACTATACGATTGCAGATCAGGTATGCGGACCGCATAGTGGTCGCATACTTGGACAGTTTGATGTCCATTTTGAGGACAGCTATGCGGCCTAGAATGCGATAGCATTTCACGAATGCGGGCCGCATAGTTGTCGCATTCTTGCACCTTATTTTTGCGGAGGGAGTTACGCGACGCACTATGCGATCGCATAACAGGTATGCGGACCGCATAGTGGTCGCATACCTGGGGCAGTCTATTTTTCTTTTTGGACCATTTGAGGGCCATTTATGCGACAGGAATGCGGGCGGCATAGAAGAAATGCGATCGCATTCCTGACCGCATTTCTGCTTCGGGACTGTTAAAAATTCTAATTTTATACCCGAACCCGAGTTCATTAAAATAGCTACCCCTTTCATTTTAAGCTTATTTTCTGATAAATTAGAGAGAGGAGAGAGTGGGTTCTAGATAGAGAGAGTTCCAACTTCATCAAATTTGTTCCTCCATCACTACTCAGGCCTGGAATTGACCAAGTAGGATACCATTTTCTTCACTACAAGAGGTAAGCTTCTGCCCTATCAACCTTAATTTCCAGATTTTGTTAAAATGAAATATGGTTAGGTGAGATCATGAAGATGGGGATAGGAGTCTTGCATGCATGTAACCAACTAGTCATAATCTAGTAAAAGGAGGAACACCTAGTGTTTGATAGAATGCTCAAGTGAGTTCAAGACATGATCATTATTCCTAATTCTAAGTTCAATTATGCCACATTGTGAACTAGATTGAAGGTGCTAGAAGGTCCGGTGAATTGTGGTAGAAAATTTAAGGGGAATTTTGATTCAAGGTATGTATGGCTAACTTTAATCTTTATAGAGTCACCTTGTTGGTGTCCGAGCACACGGTATGAAATTCTTTCTTGAGCGTATGTGAATTGATTGTCCTGTTGTGTCGAGGTGTAAGACTTCATTCTCTGATTTGTCGATTACCATGCTAATTGCAGTTGTGAAGGGTGATTCTTTGTGCTTATCCTATCATGTGTAAGGTTCGTTAAATGTTCAAATATGTCAATATGGAAGAATGTGCTACTAAATGAAAGAATGTTAACGCATTATAATGTGAGAAGGTATCTAATTGCTAAGGGCCGAGTGTGGAAAATGATGAAAGGAAATTGTGGATTGATTTAACTGAGATAAATAATGATGGCAACACCATATGTGAATTACTGTTTGGTAAGGATTATTGTGCCTTGACTTCATGTAGTTGTTGGTTGATATGAACTTATGATCTTGATGATGAAAATCCTTGTGATATAATTGTTCGTTATTGTTGCTATCAAATGTGATTGTATGGTAGGATCAGGTTACGCACCGTAACACGAAGTAACAAGGGTGGAGAGGTAATAAGGGTGAAATGTGAATGTACGGTGGGATTTGATGCCTCGAGAGTTAATAAGGGTGAAATCTGATGCCTCGAGAGTTGGCCTTGGAGCGGTTTCGTTGCAGGACGGTAGAGTGATTACCTACGCGTCCAGAAAATTGAAGGTGCATGAGAAGAATCATCCAGTACACGATCTTGAGCTAGCAGCCATTGTCCACACCTTGAATATTTGGCGCCATTATTTGTATGGAGTACATTATGAGATTTTCACTAATCACCGTAGTTTGTAGCATCTACTTAAGCAGAAGGATCTGAATTTGCATCAGAGGAGGTGGTTGGAGCTTCTCAAGAATTATGACCTCACTATTCTATATCATCCGGGGAAGGCCAATGTAGTGGCCAATGCCCTGAGTCGCAGAGCAGAGATTTTGGGGAGTCTAGCTTACCTACCAGTGGTAGAGTGACCTTTAGCACTTGATGTTCGGGATTTAGCGGGTCAGTTGGTGAGATTAGACCTATCAGAGCCCCCACGAGTATTGGCTTGTGTAGCCTCCAGGTCTTCTCTTTATGATCAGATTAAAGCACGCCAATATGATGATCCACACTTGCTTGTTCTTCAGGACAGGGTCCGGCGGGGTGATGCCAGGGATGTGGTTATTGGTGATGATGGGCTCATGAGGATGTAGGTCCGGATTTGCGTGCCAAATGTGGATGGGCTTCGAGAGTTGATTCTAGGTGAGGCCTATAGTTCACGATATTCCATCCATCTGGGTGCCGCGAAGATGTACTAGTATCTGAGACAACATTATTAGTGGAGGCGGATGAAGAGAGATATTGTTGAGTTTATGGCTCGATGCCTCAACTGTAAGCAGGTCAAGTTTGAGCACAAGAGACCAGGTGGATTACTTCAGAGATTAGATATTCCGGAGTGGAAGTGGGAGCGGATTACCATGGACTTTGTAGTTGGACTCCCACGGACTTTGAGGAGGTTTGATGCTATATGGGTTATTGTAGATCGGCTGACCAAGTCCGTGCACTTCATTCCTGTTGGTAATACTTATTCTTTAGAGCGGTTAGCTGAGATTTTTATTAGGGAGATTGTCCGATTGCATGGGGTTCCAGTTTCAATCATTTCCGACAGAGGTACTCAGTTCACATCTCAGTTTTGGAGAGCCGTGCAGAGAGAGTTGGGTACTCAGGTTGAGTTGAGCATAGCGTTTCATCCTCAGACCGACGGGCAGCCGGAGTGCACTATTCAGATTCTGGAGGACATGTTGCGTGCGTGTGTCATTGACTTCGGGGATTCATGGGACCAGTTTCTGTCGCTCGCGGAGTTTGCATATAATAGTAGTAATCAGTCGAGTATCCAGATGGCTCCGTATGAGGCTTTATATGGTAGTAGATGTAAATCTCCGGTTGGTTGGTTTGAGCCGAGCGAGGCTAGGCTATTGGGCACAGACTTGGTTCGGGATGCGTTGGGTAAGGTGAAGTTGATTCAGGAGCGTCTTCGCATGGTGTAGTCTAGGTAGAAGAGTTATGTGGACCGGAAGGTGCGAGATGTGTCTTTCATGGTTGGGGAGAAGGTGTTGTTGAAGGTTTCACCCATAAAAGGTGTTATGAGGTTCGGGAAGAGGGGAAAGCTGAGTCCCCGGTTCATTGGACCATTTGAGGTGCTTCAGAGGATTGGAGAGGTGGCTTATAGACATGCCTTGCCACCCATCTTATCGGGTATTCATCCGGTTTTCTATGTTTCGATGCTCCGGAAGTATGTTGGTGACCCGTCTCATGTTTTGGACTTCAGTACGGTTCAGCTCGAGAGCGATATGTCATATGAGGTAGAGCCAATGGCTATTTTGGGTCGTCAGGTCAGAAAGTTGAGGTCTAAGGATATAGCTTCAGTGGAGAGGACAGCTGGTGGAGGATGCCACCTGGGATACCGAGCGGGAGATGAGGAGAAGATATCCTCACTTATTTGGGATACCGAGCGGGAGATGCTGGTCGTTTCGTGAGATTAGCCCCGTTTCCCCTATTTTATCTTTGTTTTATGCTAGCTAACCTAATTATGGTGTGTTGGGTCGGGTTCAGGGTGGTTGTGGTGAGAACTGAGACACTTAGTCTCTCAAATTGGCTTACTGGTTGGAAAAGTCAACTGGCAGTTGACTTATTGGTAAACAACCTTGAAATGTAGATTTTATGGTTCGGATAGCTTTGTAGGTTATTTGGGACTCAGGAGTGTATTCGGAATGTGGTTTTGATGTCTGGAGTAGAATCAGGCTTGAATTGGCAAAATTGAGTTTTTGGCGATTTACGGTCGGCAGTGGAAAATTAGCTATCGGGGTCGGAATGGAATTTCGGAAGTTGGAGCACGTTAGTAGTGTCATTTTGGACGTATATGCAAATTTTCAGGTCATTCGGACGTGTTTTGGTTGGTTTCGGCATCATTGGCGAAATTTAAAAATCTCAAAGTTCATAGGCTTGAATCTGATGTGATCTTGGTGTTTTAGCATTGTTTTGTGTGTTTCGAAGGCTCGACTAAGTTTGAATAAGGTTATGGGACTTGTTTGTGTTTTTTGTTTGGGTCCCGAGGGGCTCGGGATGATTTAGAATAGTCATCGGAAGGACTTAAGTTGGAAAATGCAGCTGAAGGAGCTGCTGGTGCTAGGCTTCTGGTGTGGCCGCACCTGCGGAAGGTAGCCGCAGGTGCGGGCTAGCATGCGCAGGTGCGAGATTGGGGGAGCTGGGAAGGAACCGCAGAATCGGAGGTTTGGGCCGCACCTGCGAGTCCGCAGATGCGGTAAGTGCAGCGCAGGTGCGGAATTTGGTCGGGCTGATGGAAAGTCAAAAGTGCGAGACTTGGACTGCTCCTGCGAAGCCGCAGGTGCGGGTAATTCTCCACAGGTGCAAGGAATGGACCTTAAGTGGATTTTCGCAGGTGCGCACTTGGGACCGCAGGTGCAGAGACAAGGCCGCAGATGTGGTTTCACTGGGCAGGAAGTATAAATACCTGCCTTCGCGAATTTTTGGCGCTTTCATCATATTTGCATGCGGGCTGAGGCTTTTGGGAGCATATTGAAGAGGGATTTCGGGGGATTTCTGTAGAGGTAAGTTTCTTGTACTAAAAACTTGATTCTATGTTGATAATTAACTGATTAGGCTTGGAATTTTTGGAATTTAATGGCATAAATTGGGGGTTTAGGGCTTGGGAAGGTGAGACTTATATTTGAGGAATTTAGGGGTCCATTGTGGTCAGATTTTGATGCATTTTATATGAATAGACTCGGGAAGGGATAAGGATTCTTGTGATACGATTTTTATAGAATTTCGAGACGTAAGCCCGGGGGTCGGGTTTGGCCAATTTCGGAAATTTTGGTTAAATTTGATAATTTTCGAGTGGGCTTTATTCCTTTAGCATATTTTGATGAAAGTAATCTGATTTTGATAGACTCGGAGCATTTGGGAGCCGATTCGAGAGGCAAGAGCATCACGGATTAGTGTTTGGGCCGGTTTGAGGTAAGTAATGACTGTAAATCTTGTCCTGAGGGTATGAAACCCCGGACTTTGTATTTTTTCACTATTTTTGGAGTGGCGCACATGCCGGATGAAGAGATTGTGGCGTGCACTGATTGTGGATTTGGACTTGGTCCTTTCCGTGGAAACTATTGAGTTGTGTATTCACTTTTAAATCATATGTTAAATCGTGTTTAAAGACTATTATTATATTTGGGCTGTAAGCCATGTTTGGGGCCTTGTGCCGACTTGTTTAGACCCTTGGGGGCTTTTTCTACTTCCTCATCGTGTTGACTTATGATTTACACTTAGTCATATTATGTTTAAGTAATTTCGAAACTCAGCCTTATTTACACTATTTTGAGCTATAAAATGATATTTTTGGGTCTAGTACCCCGTTTTACTGATCGCCCGAGTGGCTTTTTGAGAGTTTCTGACTAAGTGACGCCAAGGGCCTGATTGTGAAAATATGATATGCCATGAGATGGCTTGATATTAGCGCTTGGGTTGTAGGAGCCCCTCCGGAGTCTGTACACACCCCCAGTGAGCGCAGGTACCTACTGAGTGCGAATGCCGAGTGACGAGTGACTGGGAGGCATGAGTGACAGTGAGGATTCCCGAGGGTTGATAGTGAGTGATTGTGAGACATGATGAGTGACTGATTCTGAGTGATGATTTGCCCGAGGGGCGGTTTATGATACATGTTTTGGCCCGAGTGGATATTTATGATTTATTTCATTTTTTCACTAAACTATTGGGAATTTTTCTTAAATTGTTGGAATCACACTTTTCAAAGAATTTTTACTAAAGTTGGCTTTTAAAACATGTTGATTTAATGTATACACTGTTAGAAAGAAATACTGTGCTTATTGTGAATTGATGATTTGATCTTATGTGTTTCTTACTGCTCAGACTTGATTCATTTCATTACTACGGAGTTGGCATGCTCACATTACTCCTTGCACCCTTGTGTGCAGATACAGGTGCTGGTACTGAGCGCTAGTTTCCTTCCTTCTTGTGGAGCCGGAGTTGGGACTTCGAGGTAGCTGTTCAGCGTCCACAGCATCTCTTTTCCCATTTCTTGTTTTATATTTGATTCCTCGTTCCGAGACTTGATGTATTATGACAGTAGGGCTATTTTTTACTACTTGTAGATGCTCATGACGTGTTGACTCCAGATTTTTGGGGTAGTAGTATAGATTATTTATTTAGTTTGTTTTGTTGAAGTTATAAAAATATTATCTCAGTATGCGATTGTTGGCTAGCCTAGTTCCATGATAGGCGCCATCAGGGCCGGCTTAGGTTTTGGGGTCGTGACACTTAGCCGCTTCTGAGGTACCGCATTTGCAGTCACAGGTTTGCATCTGCGAGTTCCCTTCATTTGTCGACGTACCGCATCTACGGTCCACCCTGCACATCTGCCGTCCTTCACAGCAAATGCGCTTCCGCTTCTACGCTCAACTAACCATCAATGGTCCCTACCTTTCCCAACCAGCTCCGCACATGCATAACAAAGGTTGAACATGCGGCTCCGCATCTGCGGCCAAACCTACCACCGATGCAAAAACACCATAAGCCAAAACAAGCCGAAACCACTCCGAAACACGCCTGAGGCCCCTGGGACCCCGTCCAACCAATACTAAAAAATAACATGAAGCTACTCGAAGTCTCAAATCACATAAAACAATATCAAAACCACGAATCGCACCATGATTCAAGCTTAATGAACTCTCAATTTTCAAAACTCATGTCGAACCATATTAAATCAACTCTAAATGACCTCAAGTTTTTCATGCAAGTCTCAAATGGCACGACTGACCTATTCCAACTCCCAAACAAAAATTTTAATCTAATATTAATAAAGTCAACTCTCGGTCAAACCTAATAACCTTCTAAACCTTCTATTTTCTAACTTTCATCAAAAGCATCAAACCAATATATGGACCTCCAAATCCAAATCCGGACACACGCTTAAGTCCAAAATCACTATACGAATCTACTGGAATCATCAAAATACCATTCCAGAGTTGTCTATACAAAAGTCTAACTCTTGTCAACTCTTACACCTTAAACTTCTAACCTTGGGACTAAGTGTCCCAGTTCACTCCAAAATCTCTCCAAAAACCAAACCAACCATCCTGGCAAGTCACATAACCACAATGACACATATGTAAAGCATCAAATAGGAAAAATGTGGCTTAGATACTCAAAACGAACAACCGGGTCGTTACAATCTTCTCTATAAGATGAATTGATATAAGATTATGCACATATTCTCAATGTGCACTGATGGGTTATACCTGTATTTTATGCTTAGTTTTAACATTGTTGTTGGATACATGTATATGTTATTGACCTATACAAGTTATGTAAAGTGAGTATCCTTGATCTAAAACTTAATCACTACTTCACCGAGGTTAGTCAGGATACTAGTTTATGGCATCGGTTGTACTCATACAACACTTCTACACCTCGCATGCAGATCTTGGAGCTGAGCTGGTGTGGATGACAAAGGCTAGCATTGAAGATGTACCTGCGTTTCAGATATAAGTTATCACTTGTTCTTGGTAGTTTAAGACTCATAATTCTGTTTATGTAAACTTCAAAGAGTGGTTGTATTTATTTTTCGTACCATCTTTGTAAATCTAAATCTTAGTGGCCTGACTTGTGCTACAAATTCTTGAAGAAACCATATGGATTTTCACCTTCTCATTTATTGTTATTGATGATCTTTCATCTAAGTAGTATTATTCATTGTTTGATTTACCTAGCATATTGGGGGTTAGGTATCATCACGACTAGCAGGAATTTTTGGATCATAACACACTTGAAATAGTTCACAATTTAAAAAAAAACATAGTTTTCAAGCTTGAAGCTCAAGCTTAAATAATGACTGTCAATGGAGTATTTCAAATGGTCTTTAGACCTAGTGGGGAAAGAAAAATAGTGCGGGAATGGGTTGAGAGAGGGAAATGTATTTTTATATTCCCTTTTTACAAGATAAAAATACATCTTTATATATCTATTTTGGTTCATTTTTATTATTTATTACTTTGGATCTAACTGTATTTCTTATAGCTTTGGAGTTGGTTTCGAATATTCCATAATGAGAATTATCTTGATTAATACTAATCGTAAAAGGGATCTAAATAATTAAGAATTAAAACATGAGGTTCAAATTCTTAAAAGGACTTGAAATGGGTTACCACACCCAGAATCCCCAACTTTCTTACTGAGACATCAAATATTTGCCGTGGGAAACAGTTCCATGATTGTAAATAATTACCCTATTGGTTGTATTTTGCTTGTCATCTTTCTCTTTTGCACGCCTTTATAAAACATATTGTTTTTATTTATTCTTTGATAATTTCGTATTTTCTTACTTGACCACATTAATCTCTCGGTATTTGATAGAGTAAGTGTAAAATTAAATATTATTTTTCTATAATGACACTATTTTATTATTTTTAGTAATCGTATAAAGTAAAACGTAAAGTATGTAGTGCGTTATGTTAATTTGAGTGACATCCTAAATTACTAAAGAACTTGGTTCTTTGTCTCATTCCTTATGCATAAATTAAATGAACAATAAAGTAAGGATAGCTATTTTTACGTGGAAAATCATGCAACTCGAAGGTGTAAAAATCACGACCTACCACGTAGGAATTTAACTTCTGCTTCACTAGAACAAATGAGCCAACTATATTGATTAGATGACTTTGTAAACCAATACCCACACATTTCTCCTACTTATACTTCTTGTATGAATTACAAGTTACTCTAACTTGTACACTCACACAATACTTTAACTAACATGTTTTGTATAACATCTTCATTACAACTCAATTTCCTAATACACATGAACTAAACTAACTCAAAAATTGACTTTCAGAACACACTGATGATCAACATGAGTGTTGAACAAAAACGCTATATTACGTTCCTCAGTCAATGTGCAAAATAATGGTCTTCATAGTTCATAGGTAAAGTATTTAACTCCCCGGTACTCCAATATCTTTGAGAGTCCTACGCGCAGTCAAACTCTCGTTTGCTTACTATTCTAATGTTCTAAGGACTCCACGAATCTGGTGACTCATGTCTATCATATATGAAGGAAAATATGCTTGATCAACATTATTTATTGAATCAAGAGTCATCTCCAACAATATCGGACTACAATAATTTTGTGTAAAAGTTACTACCTTGTAAGAACCTTTAGCAACTACTTTGTGGAACTAGTTCTTAGGACATGTTTATTGGTCACAATTGTTAATCATCAAAACTCAATTCTCAATAAATTTTTCCTTTGTGATGATGACAAACTTTGTACTCATAAACTAGGAAATAGCATTTTTAAGCATACACCTGGCATCACATTTGAGAACAGTAGCAGACTTTGAGCAGATTTAGCACATCTCCTCTCCCCACGCTATCTTGCCCCTTTTGGCATCATAGAAAAAAATCAAAATAGTTGTGAAACACACTTAGAAACCAATTAATGCAAGATTCATGACCATTGAGGCTACAACACAAGCAAAATAAAAATCAAGGCAAATGAACCATGGTGATGATATAGACTCTGTGAGAATAATGTAAACAACATAAGAGAATTCTGAAGAAATGCCAAATTAAGGCTAGGTCCTCGATCTAAAACATTAAAACAAAATAAAATAAAACTTCCTACATACTAATCAGAACTAGACGGCGGAAACAAAAAATAAAGCACCACTGAGAAAACTAGAAACAAACACAAGACAAGGGGTAAAGGACCAATATCAAGGGTGAGAGGTAGAGGGGGTCTAGGCCTTCACAAGAGTGGAAATTTATTTTTCATGAGCCTCTGTCTTTTCTAAGCTCCTCCCTAAACGGCCAGGTTTCCTTCCATCGTTCATCATTGTCCTCCCTAAGCTTAGCATTTGCTTCCAAGGCCAACCCCTACCTTTTAGAAAATTCAGCAACCCTGTTGCTCCTAGGCAAAATAGCATAACCAGTTGGGCCTCTAGCCTTGATCTCAGTATAGCCACACTTCTTGAGTGTGACAGCATCTATAACATCCGTGTGATTGCCAAACTTCATCTCAAGAAGGAAGATATTGAGCGTGTCAAACAACTCAGACAACATGAAGCCATATGGCATAGCATGCTTGGTCTTGTCTGCAGCCCTTGACATATGCTAGATCATTAATCTAGGAAGATTGATGGCCTTACCGTTGCCCAATAGCTCTATCACAACCATGTCAAACAAGGTGGCCTTATGCCTCTTCTCAGACTCTGCAGAATGCAGGAATTCACAAAATGGAAC
This sequence comes from Nicotiana paniculata, assembly GCA_005239505.1. Lineage (NCBI taxonomy): Eukaryota > Viridiplantae > Streptophyta > Magnoliopsida > Solanales > Solanaceae > Nicotiana > Nicotiana paniculata. The sequence continues at coordinate 34,138 of ML329944.1, read as the reverse complement.
AACAACTTTTGAAAAGGTGTCATGTCAGTCTTATACACCTTTTGAGGAGCATCCAGTTCAAGCATTTGGGAAAAATTTCTGGTAACCACAATGCCTTTGTTCACATCATTGTCAATTGCCGGCCATTTTTTCTTCAAATAGTTGTCAATCCCATGGAAGGGATGTTCAGCAGCAGCCCAAGTTCTTCACCATCAAACTCCAACTCCAACTCTCTCACAAAACACTTCACCACTTTGCCATCAAACTGAAAGTTGGCACAAAAATGAACCATTGCATGTACACAAACAAGGGGAAAGTCTTTAACAAACATATGTGTATATCCCTGCAAGTCAAACTTCTCTACCAACTGAGCCATACACTTTTCGTCAGTGTTAGCAAGTATTTTCCTATTCAACACTTTTCTATTTTTGAGTTGAGACAACATGTCAACTAACCCTGACTCAGTCCCTTTCGTCCTCCCTTTGCTAGTCTTCTGAGTGGTGGCAATTGCTTTGGTGGGTTTGCAGCAGTTTTCTTCACTGATTTTCTTAACCTTAAGGGAAGAACTAGGTTCATCATCCACATCCAACTTAACAACAGTTGCAACAAAAGGAACTTGTTTTCTTTTCCTCCTGGCACTCCTAGCCTCCTTGATCATTTGTGCATCAACAAATTTTCTCTTGCTCCTGGTGAGGGGAGTCCTAGTAGGAGGAGCCACTTCCTTTTATGCCTGTGAAGTTGTTCTTGTAGGATTTGGAGGGGCTTTTCTTTTCTTCTTTCCCACTTCAGACGATGTAAAATCATCCTCATCACTTTAACCTCCTCATCTCCTACAAAAGGAGTTAAGGAAGGTCTGGGTTATGACCCTTCCACTTCATTAACTTCCTCCGAAGGGGCCATGGTTGTTCCCAATAGTCATAGAGCCTTCAAATTCCTCACTTGCATTTTCTTTGTCAGATTCATCCTCTCCCTCACTTTATTTTTCTTCTTCTTCTGAATATCCCCACTTGTTCACCTTGTTATTTATCTATCTCACCTTTCTTCCCTTCACCTAATTCACCCTCATTATCACTTTTCTTTTCTTCATAACTTTATTCTTTCTCCTGTACTCTTTCTCCCTCCTTATTTATTTTCTTATCCTCCTCATCATCAGTCCAACAATAAGAACTTGCATCGAAACATTTGTCATCCCCTATTTCTTTCTCACCTTCCCCCTCAACCACAGGCAGGTCTACAACTATTTCTAAGTTATTTTGTTAAGCTAGTACTTCATGTTCTACTGTAGTTCTTTCTACATATAGCGTGTCACTCATGTATTCAACAGCTTCTAATGGGGACACCTCAATGGGAAAAGCTAAAACATCAAGCTTTGATGGAGGAAGTTTTACCGGAGCATCTTTGAAAATTACAGGCTCCCCTTGAGCAATAGCCCCATTTACCTTTGGTTCCCCCTTAGCAACAGCATGATCAACTGGGTTTTCACCCTTTACTAATTTCCTTGAAGTAGCCTTGACCTTTGTGGGTTTGGAGGTGATTTGCAATGTGGTTACAGGTGCATGGGTTGTTGGTTTTGGAGATAGAGGTGCAGAAAGGGTAGAAGCTGGAGGTGGAACAATGACAGTGGGTGGTAGTGCAGGGACATAAGAAGGTATAGGTGGGAGATAGCAGGTGATGGTTCAAAGTTGAATGTCTATTTTGCACTTTTCTTTATCTTAGGCTTCTCAATTTTGGATATACACTCAGTCCTTGACGATGATTTTGTCTTTGAATATGTTTGGCTAGGCTTAGTCATGATGGAGCCTTTCTTAGGGTTAAAGAGAAACAATAAATTTGGGAGAGGTACCAAGACATGGGTTTTAAAGAGAGTAATCCTGATTTTACTCGAAGAGAGGGAGAGTGACTGATTTGAGTTATAGCGGAACTCTGATAATAGTAACTTTTAACGAACAGACTTTTAAAATTAGTACGATTTTGTTTACAATAGAATTCCTCCTTCTCGGACCTATGAATGGGGATATTTCTGAAACTCACATAGAAAAAAGGAAGTGAGTTAGACAAAAAGAAAAGCAACTTGGACAAAAAAAAAGTGACTTGGACAAAAAGAAACGAAGTGGCTTAGACAAATCTTTTTTGTCGATAACCTCAAACAAATCAATCGAATCCTTGGCTTTGACAACAAAGAGAATTGATGTTTAATAGATTAACAAAGTCTGAGAGCAGCAGTAATTTCAGTTATTAAGTTCTAATGACTTTAGACAAGATGGAACGTACCTGAGTTAGAGAACCAACTCCTTTTCAATTCCTTAGTCGTTTCTGCAGTAAATCTTTAGACACAATAAATCAATATCATAAGACATAGTCATTAGTTAGAGTTTTTACGCATGTATACTTAAAGCAAGTATGAGACTGGATCAAGTTTTTGATACCTCAACCATCTACAGTTATTGACCCTTTTTCTAGCCAATCATTGGGGTTCAACCTAGTAGGAGGACTTGATTAATCCAAGTTCAAGTATGTTTCTTTCAAAGTGGTCCCTACTCAGTGACTTAGTGAAAATATCAACAATATGATTCTCAGTTTTATAAAAATTTATTGAGATATTCCCATTTTCAACATTATCTTTGAGAAGAATGATGTCTGATATCAATATGCTTGTTTCTCTTATGCTGAAATGGATTTTAGCAATATTTATGGAACTGTTGTTATCACAAAAGATAGGAACACAATCAAAATAGTCCCTGAGCTACTGTCTTATCCATCGTAATTGAGCACACCAAGATGCTGCAACTACATATTCTGATTCAGTTGTAGATAGGGCCACTATGTTTTGCTTCTTTGTTCCCCAAGATACAAGGCAAGAACAAAGGAAATGAGTTGTTCCTGAAGTGATTTTCCTGTCAACATGAAAACATGCACAATCAGCATCAGCTTAACCAACTAAGTCAAAGTTTTATCCTCTTGGATACCACAGACAAAAAATCAAGAGTTCCTTTAAGATATTTGAGTATTCTTTTGACTGCCTTTAAGCGAGACACCTTGGGATTTGCTGAAATCTTGCACATAGACCCATACTTAACACAATATAAAGCCTGCTTGTAGTAAGATACAACAGTGAACCAATCATTCCTCTGTACAGTTTTTGTTCCATGTTTTTTCCTTCTTCATCTAGATCATATTTTGTTGCAATGGCAATAGGAGTATCAACTGACAATGAAAACTTCATTTTGAATTTATTCAAGAGTTTTTTAATGTATTTTTGCTGGTGAATCATAGTTCATATAGAAGTGTTTGATTTTTAGCCCAGGAAATAAATTCAACTCACTCAGCATGCTCATTTCAAATTCATTACCCACCATTTCAGCAAATTCTTTGCACACTGCTTCATTAGTATCCCCAAAAATAATGTCATCCATATACACCTGCACAATCAGAAGATCTTTCCTTTGTTATTCAAAAACAGTGTGTTGTCCACATTTCCCCTTATAAAGTCATTAGTTAAGAGGAATTTTGAGAGCCTCACATACTGAGCTCTTGGATCCTGTTTCAGTCCATATAATGCCTTGTCCAATTTGAAATCATGATCATGGAGCTCTTCACTTTCAAAGCTTCCTCCATTAAGTAACCTTTCAAGAACGCACTCTTTACATCCATGTAATATAGAGTGAATTCCATATGTGTAGCAAAGGCTATCAACATTCTTATAGCTTCCATTTTGGCTACTAGAGCAAATGTTTCATCATAATCAATTCCTTCTTCCTGATTGTATCCTTGAATCATCAGTCTGGCCTTGTTCCTTATGATATTTCCTTGCTCACCCACCTTGTTCCTGAATACCCATCTAGTGCCAATAACAGTTCTGTTTTTGGGTCTTTACACCAAATGCCAAATCTTTCTCCTTTCAAATTGATTCAGCTCCTTTTGTATCATTATTATCCAGTCTGGATCCTTTAGGGATTCCTTTATGTTCTTAGGCTCAATTTGTGAGAGAAATGCAGTGAGTGCACACAAGTTCCTCAGGGATGATCTTGTTTGTACTCCTTCATTTGGATCAGAAATGATATTCTCAAGGGGTGAGAACTTTGGTGTTTCCATGGCCTAACTTGTATGCCCTAGAATTTTCAGCAGAATTCCCTAAAGGACCAGTGACTGTAGCTATAGCTTTTCCTATTTGAGTATCTGTCAGTATTGTTCCTGTTACACCCCATGTTTTTATACCTGAGAGTACGTCCTAAGTCAATTAATGTAAGCTCAAAAATGATATCATCTTTGAAAGTACATAAAGTAAGTTAATCAAGTTACCATGGAGGATAGAAGCTAAATCAATTGAAGAAAATAAGTTTTGTCAAAAGTCGGCAAGTTGGAAATGCTATAACATGTACTTTTGGGGTGAGACTAGGGTGCTCAAAATGATTAGGAGTCTATGTTATGATTTAGTTTTGTCTTATGATATTCGTGTGTTATGTTTTGAAGTCAAGTGAGTTGTGGAACAAAAGTTGGCGAAGATCATCACAGGTTACATTCATAAATATGCTTAAAATTAGGTCAAATATAGTTGAGCATTTCTCCCATTATAATTAGAATTAGGGGATTATCTACCTACCAAATTGAATATCTATGAGTCTATTTTCTAACGTATTAAACCATTTTCCAATATGATATCGGAGTAGAGATATATGGGCATTTGTTTGAGACTACACAGACTGCTAGGTGACAAGTAGATGTGTCACCTACTTGCTTAAATGAGAGTCCACAAAATGGGCCAGCTTGGGTCATCCAAATAGGAATTTTAAAGTATTATTTCATTCATATATAATACTGATAATAGGGCATAATAAACATACATAATCTCTGCAAAAAGTCTCCCAAAACTTGCCCACAAACCCTAATTGATTCTCCCTCCCTTTCAAGTTTTAATTGGATGTAAAACCTATAGTTTGAAGAACCAAGATAGGAGCTGATTTATCCAACAAATAACATAAGTTTACTGCTCTCTTTAATACATTTTTCTACTGTAAATGCATGGTAAGTCGTTCTATATTTGTAAGAACTCACGAGACGGTGATCAGAAGCCATGAGTTCGAGTTATTCACTTGTAGCGGACTGTTTTGTGTTGTCGTTGGGCTGCGTGTTTTACTACTGTTTTGTGGAGTTTTGGATGAGTAAGGGAGTGGATAAACACCACATAAACTCAGGGTGGGGGGCTGGTCGTTAGTCGTAACAATTTCTGATTGTTTGACACTACTACAATTGTCATTTTGGGTATGAAGAGATTGGGGTGTGTTGGGATGATTTGTAGTATTTTGTGGTGTATATAAAGTTGGAAAATAATGTAAAATAAATTTTTATTATTGTGTGTCGTACCCCCTTCTTTCCTTGCAGATATCGGGTTCTTGACATTTCGGACAAACTCCTTTGGAAGGAAGAAGTTAAAGGAAGAGTCGCCACCTAACGATTTTATGGTGCGTTAGGGCACCTTGAGTAATTAACTCATGAACTAGTTTGCATTACCAGAGATTGGGTAAGGGCTTGAAGTTATCCCAAGGGGAAGGTGTTAGGCACCCCTCAGGATCCACAACTGTGGGTCCCGGCCAAATGGTTTCGTGAATTCTGACAATGAGCAAATAACAAGCAAGGCTCACATAAGAGGGTATTTCAAACAAGTATCGGAGTTTTATTGAAAGTTTGGAAGAGAAATTAAAAGTAAACATTTGAGAAAATATCCTAGGTTTAAATTAATATGGATCACATCAATGCTATACCCGGTAATCACTCCTCGAAGAGGGGCTACACGTGGTATTAGCGCACCGGTCATCATATCCATATTCTACCCTTCCCACCCCGTGAAGGTAATAAAAGCATATGTTGGTCACAGATTCTGAAGCGTGCTATTACCCGTCCCATCTTATCAGTCCTGGAGGAAGTTAGGACTACTATCCTAAAGGGTAGGTACTAGGCAGAACCCCTAGGTTTAAAGGACAAATTCTAAGCGACAAATAAAACATTTAGGACTGCAAGTATAGGGGACAAACAGGATCAGATATGAGGCTCATGAATTCCTCCACAAACTAATACACATAACTAGCACGACTCAAACACAAAGAGGTCTTTGCATTTCAGAACCTAAGGTAGGATGTCTAAGTGAGAATACAGTAACGGGGAAGTGTGATTACTGAGTTTCAGAAGAGATCTTTTTACCAGTTCTAGACTATGAATCCTGATCTGTAATTAGCCAAACAATACAAAAAGACAGTTTTCCCAGTTTTAATAAACTTAATGCCTAAGGCTTTCCTAGGCGGGTTTAACAAACTCCAGTTATCCTGTTTAGACCTAATTGTGGTAATGGAGTGAGTATTTAAACTAATGTGAATGCAGTGTCCTACAAACAGGATATCTAAATGCATACAGGATGATGCAAACTTACGCATGCTTTTCTAAATGCACAAATGTTTCCAGAAATCAGAATCTATTATTATTTTAGGGCAGAATTTACTTATTAACACATCTTTTTGACTCGAAACAGGAAATACAGAAGCGTAGTTAAGTTGTTAAACCTAGCATATGATTTCTAATGCAAGCATCAATATATCCTTAACACATGAGTTTGGCATAGGTAATATGAGCATGCTGAGAATGAATTCCTAGGGTAACATGATCTCTAATGAAAATATTGACGATTAATGTTTTTAACCTAAAACAGGATTTCTAGACATGGTGATCGTGAATATGCAGAAACAGTAACATTATAACAACCATTTTTATAATTATTTAGCTACAAACAGGATTTCTAAGTGACACGTGAGTATGGCAAAGAAGCTGAGATAAACGGGCCTAAAACATGTTCTCTAGTACATGCATGGCAAGTATTCCTAAACATGGTAGCTATTGCACATATACAAAATAAATCCTATAGCATGGTTTCTACCCATAATAATACTAAGCATGCACAACCCCGCCCATTTCACTATCCAGCCCATAACCATTTTTACAATTAATTATTACAGTCCAGCGTTGCACGAATTACACAAAATAAAAATAAGAAGTTACTATAGAGAGACTAACTGTAGGCCCAAGTATCCAGATCCAAACATGCCATATGCCATGACCTTTTGTAACCCAGGTGCGTCAGAGTTCCTAAGGATCTCAGAGGACCCCAGGAAGTGCTCACACCCAAGTACCCTAGCCAGGAATGAGTAAGTGCAGTGTGGAATGCCAACCTTGTGTGTCAGAGTTCAGTGGGTACTCATATGGTCCCCAATGCAGTGCTCACATGAAGGGGGATGAACTTAGAAACTAGGAGCGGTGAGATGTGCCAATTGTTTAGAAAAGAGTTGAGTTTGAAAAGTAGCTTTTTGAAAAAAACTATTTTGAAAATAGCTTCAGAAAACAACATGAGAGTTTGTTTTATGAAAACTGGTTGAAGAAGAAAGAAAACAGGACAATCAGCAACCCAGAACATACATGGTTTAGGAAACAAACACAAATAGTGATAGGGGGACTGGGGGACAAATAAGTCACATAGTAGAAGCAGACTTGCACACAAATAGTCCTTAGGCTAGTGCTATATGGTTTAAACAATCACAGCCTAGTTATCACAGAATGTTCATGCCAGGAATCTAACAGCATTAGATTGAGGGGGTGTTAAACAGAGTCACATATTAGGTCCAAGATTAGGATTTACATAATAACTAAGTATGGGGGGTACATGCTCGTAGTATTGGGAGTCAGGAAGATTCATGATGGAAACATGTAAGGGAAAGTAATAGACATGTTAGATTAAAGGGAAAGGGGAATCACATAGACAAATAGACGTGAGAAACATGTTGAGTTGGATGCTATAAACTTAAACTAGAAACATACCAGTTAGGAGTAAGAAAAGAACAGCAAGGTGCAGAGAAGTAGAGCAATAGGACAGTGGTATGCAGAGCAATAGAGCAACAATAAGTTATTCAGTCTTGGCTTTCAGCCGACTGAGTAGCCAGAAGAACAAGAGAGAATATGAAGCAAAGCAAGTGAGAGTTCAGAGCAATATGAGTATTGTTTGTGTGTGTTCCTGTATCTATTGGTTGTCTTACGCTAAAGAGAGTAGGGTGTTTATAATTCTGAAAACGAGTAAAGAGAATAAGGTAAGGAATAATTAGTCTAACATAATTATGAAAATAATAACCAATCAGTATCAATTAAAGGCATGGACTCCCTTTAATTAGGGAGTCATGTTCAAACGAGCCAATCAGAGTTAAATCAGGGAAAGGAATCAACTAGCGTGATCTTACCATAACGGGGGTAGTAAAAGCATGGGGTATGTAATAAAGACCAGGTTCATAACACATAATTAAGGAAAGTAAATCTGATAGCATATTCACAAAGTAAAGTACGAGTTTAATTATGAAAATTAGTCGAGGGAATCTCGATTGTAATTGAAATCACAGGGAATCAGACATAATGAAGGAAAGTATCACACAATCAAGGGAAACAGTTTGAAAAAATTAGTACAGAACACAAAAAATCATAGGTTCAAAGAAAACATTACAACTATGCGAAGAGATACACAGAGCCGGTAAGAAGTATCAGTTAAACAACCATTAAATCAATAATCAGACCCATTAAACGATAATCAGTACCAGAGTTCAGAGAAACCCTAAGCGAGACGAATAGTAGAGATTCAGGAAACCTAACCATGAATTAGAGTAATAAACATATAGCACATAGAGAGTCTATACAGATTGGCTAAACATAGCAAGCAAGACGGACTGAAACCCTAAAAATTAGGGTTTTCAGTAAGAAACTTTGAATCAAAACGTATTAACAGAGAAAATCATAGAATAACATTAAAGCAGAAGTAAAGGAAATCGATTTTTGAAAGGGGTTTGTGAAACCCTAGTTTTAAAAATTGAAAGATCGTTTAAAGATGAAAGTTTTCAGGGAAAAACATAGAAAAGCTTCGTAATACTATAGATCTAAAGTAGATCTAGAATAAATCGAAATACATAGGGTTAGGGTTTCGTGGAACCTAGAGAAGTAGGAAGAACCTCAAAGACGGCACCGGCCTAAGCCGGAACAGGTCGTAATCCTTACTCAAATGGCCAGGGAGGCCAGAAAGTGGCATGGGATCATAAGAGATGAGTTGGACCACTCCAAGTTCGCCTGAGAGCCCCAGAGTATCACTGGACCGGTGCAAAGTGGACAAATAGCCACGAGACGATGAGGAGCCACGGTTTCTGGTGAGAGAACCAGCCGGAGAAGATGACCGGACTCCATCGGAGAAGAGAAGCCAAAGGAGGCTTCTAGAGAGAACTAGAGAGTAATAGAGAGAGATAGAGAGAGAATGAGTGTTAAGAGAATGAGGGGTCGGAGGGGGTAGTGTTTAGGTTTAATTATGGTAACACTGATCTGGACCGTTGATCTCATTTGATCAACGGTTCAGATCAAGTGTGTGGTTGGGCCGGGTTATTTGAGGATTTGGGTTGGGTTAGAGAATGGGTTTTGGGTCAGGTGGGATTGGGTTAAAGGTTGGCTAAAATTTAAATAAAAATGGGCTAAACGTTAAATACTCAATTAAATAAGATAGTTCATTAATAAAATAGCTAATAATTGTACAAAAAATGAAATTGAGGTTAAATAAAATGAAATTAAGGTAATTAACTAATATCAAATAAAAATGACAAATTATTGACTGAAAATAGTGTTAAATGCACGATTGTGCTATTATTGCAAAATTGATGTAGTTATAGCTAAATAATGCCAAATCGGCTAATTTGTGAAATAATTAAATAAAAAATAAGGTTAAAACAAGATGTTGAGTTGGGAAACATTTTGGAATTTTTTATAACATAATTTATGAATAGTTTTGAATGCAAAAAAATAATAAATAGATAGGGAAACGAATTGATAAAATCATGAAAAATTATAAAAAATACAATTCAATATGAAAAGTAGTTTTAAGGTAAAGTATAAGTTTGAAAATAATTTTGAGAAAAAATTAGGTATCAACATTGTGTTTTTGTGTTGTTGGTGTTATCTTGAAGTCGGAGGAAGTAAGGATTATAGGGGAGATGTTGCCCGTTTTAATACAAAATAAGCTTGTCATTTGTTGTGCATAGTTGTACCTTTCATAACTTAGTGATAGTATTATTATCGTTGTTGTAGATTAAGGTGACAAGAGGCGAGTTCAACTTGGTGATTGGAAATATTATGATAAGGTATGTTAAGGCTAAACCTTTCTTCATTTTGGCATGATCCCGTAACTACATGAGTTTGATAACGAGGCATAAAGAGAATTTCGTATTCCTGAACTTATGTACGTTATCCTAGTCTCATAAGTTACAGTATTCTCCCTTATCATGACTTCATATTCAGTTTATTATATAGAGAAGAGAGTGTATATATATACAGTATTACAGTATTTTCACCACCATCGAGCTATAATCGTTGGACATGCCCCTATTGAGCAACATGTGATCATATGCTAAGTTATCTATCGAGCCTTGATGTTCTGCAAAAAATATATATATTTACCCATTGTTATCTCATATTCTAGTACTTTTAATCGTCATTTGAGTATTAGTTATATTATTTTGTACTTAATATTATATTTTAACTATGTAGGAATAAAGCGGTGTGAAGATCAAAAGATTTGAAGCAAAATTAAATAAAACGCGGAAGAAAAAAAAAAGAAAATTAAAATAATAACAAAAGGGAGACACCCTTTAGATTTTGTCCCCCCAAGTGGAGACAATTTAAAGAGGAGAATTCAAAATTAACTCAAGAATGCAACAACATTCTGTTTCAAGCGCCAGGATCAACGCTTCGCGCTGGCCTGGACGCTGGATACAGGATTTTTCCTTCTTTGTTCGGGATAAGGTTATCTCAGCCCTACACGACCTCAACTAGTATAAAAGGGGTCCTAAACCTAATTTGTAGTATATCTAACATACTTTGATGGGGAATTGACGTGGAGGAACACACACCACGCTTGAAGGAGGCTTTCAACTAGTTTTTCTTCATCTTCTCTTTTTTTAATCTCATAGTTTATTAGTTCTAGATTTTTTGGTGCTACATGAATGTTGTAGTTTGAAGATTGAATTGTTCTTATTATTTTATCATATTGGTTTATTAATTCCATCTTGCGCTTAATTATTTGACTGTTTGATCACCAATTGAATAGTATCTACGAATCTAGGATTGAACTCGGGAGAGGGAATTCTAGATTGCATATAAGATTGAGTAGAGCAAGATCTTAACTCTTAGAGGGGGCGGATTTGCAGTTAGGATAGGAATATACCTAATCGCCTTGCTTGGTTATTATACGAGAATTATTAATGCGTTCTTGTTAATCCAAATTCCATAGGAATATAGGCGTTAGATTAGCTTGAATAGACGAGCAGTACTTCGGGAGAAGGCTACGAGTAATATTAACCTTATCAACCAATAAACCAGATAAATTAATTAGACGATTTAAGTGGAAGACTCAACAGGATTGTTAGCTAACTCATAGCTCTAGAATATCGGATGTTATCGAATTCGTACCTAATTTCGCCAAATTGTTTTCTTTAATTTCTTAGTTGCTACTCTAGATTAGTTGTAGTTAAATAGTCATACTTTAGGAATCACTTGAATAGATTAATTGTTTAGGTTTAATTTAGTTGATAGTTAATCAGAAGTCCCTGTGGGTACGATATCTGGACTTACAATCCTATATTACTTGTCGACCACGTATAATTGCGTGTACGTTTAGGAGCAACAAGTTTTTGGCGCTGTTGTCGGGGACTTAGAAATTAACTATTTTACTAGATTAGATATTTAATTTTATCTATTTAATTTTTTTAATTTTAGTTTAGTGTAGTTAGTATTAGATTTTATAGTTGCATGGCATCTTTGAACGAAAAGTGGTGGGATAGTAAGTATTCTTATTTTTGTGATCCTTGTCCATATTGTAAAGGACCCCACCTATGGCAATATTGTAAAAATATTCCGAATACCAAGTTGTGTGCACCATCTCAATCATGTACTATCTGTGATGGTAATTGAAATAATTGTCCTAAGTATTGTTATCCTACTCAAATCCCTTCTTATGTTGATTCTAATAATCTTTGTGAGGTTGACAGGAGTAACAAATTGGATGATGTTGAAAATAATGTTCGCATTCTTGATATGCACATAAAATTATTAGAGGAATATGGAGGTTTCCGTGAGAAAATTACGAATGAGATACAACACTTTATAGAAGGAAGAGTTGAATTGGGACAAGATATCAACCAATTTGACAGTTCTATTCGCGACTTGGAGGCTCAATTGAGCGCAAAGGTTGATTCGTGTAACGCCCAACAATTTAATAATGAGTTGTGTGAAGCTGAAAAAGATCTTCTAGACAAAATTGAGGAGCTAAAATGATAATAACAATTATTAGACCATGTTCTTGTAGATGATGCTGAGGTTGAAGAAGTATATATTATTTAGGATGACAAAAACAATGCAGTTTTGGAGTTAGGGCGTGTTGGTCCTCATTCTAATCATTTTTCTACATTACATTTGGATGGAGACATGGAGATCGAGCTTTTGGAGAGATGCATAGATGAATAACAAGATCCTTATATTCTGAAACTTTTCATCCCAAGGAGACAAAACGACATTCCTCACTTAAGGTCCAAGAAGTGCAAGATGTGATACCTATTTCTTGGTTTCATTGTTTTCACACCACCGCCCTAGGAACGTGATAGAAAAATTGATGCAAAATTGGGGGCGCAATTTATATCCTCAAAGTGGAAGGAAAAATAGTGAAAGTGATGGCGTCGTGCCGCGACGTTAAATCAAGCACATGTTGGGAGGTAACCCGATATTATTTTTCTTTTTTACTTTTGCTTCTTCTTCTTTTTGTGTTATTTTTTGTAGTGTTGTTTTTGTATTTTATAGGAGTAGGAGCATAGAGTCAAAGCCAATAGGGATGTGCAAAAGCAGGCAGGTGTGAAACTAAGTGTGAGGTACCCGCACGAAGAATCATACATGGGAGAAGTCTGAGTATCCTGTTAGCTGCTAATTCGTCGGCCTTTGGCCTACCAGGGAGAATCTTTTACTCTCTTGTTATTTATATTTTACATTAAGAACATTGCAAAATTTTAAGTGTGGGGTGTTGAGATTGTCTGGGTGATTTTCTGTTTATCCTGGCTTAGTTGTAGTACTTTTTCTGAATGTAGTAGTTTTTATGTAAACACAAATGAAAAAGAAAAAAAAATTCAAAATATTTTCGGACTTTTTCCCGACGATAGATTTTGTGGACAGCTTTCTTGAGGGATTAAGGTTCAGTGAAAACAATATCTAAATTTTTTTTTTCTAGTTAGTTTTAGTTAGGTAATAATCCCCTTGATTTTTCTTATCAGTTCTTTTCCAGGGGATGTAATTTGAACCGGGTAAACTTTTTTATTTTTAGGATTAGATTTTTTTTAGGAGTGATAAAAGAGGACGAACAAAAACTTTTGTTATTTGTTTGATACTAGCATATTTAGGCCTGAGCTTGAGTAGTACTTTCCTCTAAGTGCTTGAGTAATGAGTAAAATAACAGACTTTCTGACACCTAAGCTCAGGGTTGTGACTTTGTATATAGTTTATTCTTATTTTGTTGTTCGCTATGATCCTGTCTGTCTTAGAGTGGAATTGATCCATCTTGATTGATACTTGTGCCATGTGTCGTGAGGATTTCTTACATATATTCCATGTTTTTCATTATAGTCTAGAACTTTCCCTGCATGTTATTGAAGCGAAATAAAAGTGCTGCTCTGTTTCGAAGATGATGACAGGCTTTCTTTGATGTGTCTTGTGAATTTTAGCCTTTTCAGATATTTTACCACTAGTTAGCTCTTTGAGCCTATAGCCTTTTGTTTGGAAGCCTTATTTTTGCCTTGATCCTTTTGTTGAATCCCTAGTTTTATCACCCTACTTTCTTGAGCATTGTTGCTTAGACATTGATATTAATTGATAAATTTGAAGAAAGGGATGATTAAGTAAAAAATGGTGACTAACGATAGCTGAAAATTGATGAAAAGAATGTGACATGAAAAAAAAGAGAAAAAAAACATGAAACATTCTTGATATGAGGAAAATACTTGTGAAACAGTCGATGAAGAGAGAGCTGAAAAATAAAGTGAAGAGTATAAAATAATGGGTGATGAAGTCTTAAAGTGAAAAGTGCTTAGGGAAGTGTAAGTCACTATTATATAATTCTCCTACCAATCACCTTGGCCGACATTACAACCCGTTAGAGTCCTATTTGATTCTATTCAAGCACACTTAATTAGTGAAGATGAACATAATGGGCAAGCCTATGGTTCTTTGTGCATACATGTGAATTCGTTTGTGGGTGCGAGAGTTGTTCTTTGATGCTAAGTCCTTAAATTATATTCATTCTTTGATTTGAGTGTATGGACTATTTATTCTTGTGAGGGCACTTGTTTCATGATAGATAAGTGTTGTTATTAGCTTCTTTGACAGAGTAGGTGAGCGAGCTTAAATTTGGTAACTTAGAGTCTGTGTCTGAGGTTAGGAGGTTAGAAGTTTGTTTTTTGTTTGTAACTTGTATATCTTGTACGATGATTAGGAAGTGTATATCTAATATTTTGAGTTGCTATAGGGGCTAATTGTTAGTATCTACAAAGTGGTGGTGTTTCTAGACTTGATTTATTGAGAGTGGTTTGCTTACTCGAGGACGAGCAAGAGTCTAAGTGTGGGGTGTTGATGTTATGCCAAAAATGCATATATTTACCCATTGTTATATCATATTCTAGTACTTTTAATTGTCATTTTAGTATTAGTTATTATTTTGTACTTAATATTATATTTTAACTGTGTAGAAATAAATCGGTGTGAAAATCACGAGATTTGAAGCGAAATTGGATAAAACGCGGAAGAAAAAGAAAGTAAAGTAAAATAATAAAAAAGGTGGGACACCCTTTGTATTTTATCTCCCCCCCCCCCCCAAGTGGAGACAATTGAAAGACAGTAAGAATTCAAAATTAAGGCAATAATGTAAAAACATTATGTTTCCAGCGCCAGGACCAGCGCTTGGCGCTGGCCTGGACGCTGGGTGCGGGATTTTTTCCCTCTTTGTTCGTGACAAGGTTATTTTGTCCCTACATGATTTCAACTCGTATAAAAGGGATCCTAAACCTAATTTGGAGGATATATAACATACTTTGAAGGGGAATTGACGTGGAGGAACACACACCACACTTGGAGGAGGCTTTCAACTAGTTTTTCTTCATCTTCTCTTCTTTTAATCTCATAGTTTATTAGTTCTAGAGTTTTGGATGCTACATGAACGTTGTAGTTTAAAGCTTGAATTGTTCTTATTATTTTATAATATTGGTTTATTTATTCAATCTTGCGCTTAATTATTTGATTATTTGATCACCAATTGAATACTATCTACGAATCTAGGATTGAACTCGGGAGAGGGAATTCTAGATTGCATATAAGATTGAGTAGAGCAAGATCTTAACTCTTAGGAGGGGCTGATTTGCGGTTAGGATAGGAGTATACCTAATCTCCTTGCTTGATTATTATATGGAACTATTAATGTGTTCTTGTCAATCCTAATTCCATAGGAATATAGGTGTTAGGTTAGCTTGAATAGACGACTAGTACTTCGGGAGAAGGCTACGAGTAATACTAACTTTGTCAACTAATAAACCAGATAAATTAATTAGATGATTTAAGTGGAAGACTCAACGGGAATGTTAGCTAACCCATAGCTCTAGAATATCGGATCTTATTGTATTCGTATCTAATTTTGCCAAATTATTTTCTTTAATTTCTTAGTTACAACACTAGATTAGTTGTAGTTAAATAGTCATACTTTAGGAATCGCTTGAATAGATTAATTTTTTGGGTTTAATTTAGTTGATAGTTAATCACAAGTACCTATGGGTACGATATCTGGACTTACAATCCTATATTACTTGTCGACCACGTATACTTGCGTGTGCATTTAGGAGCAACACCTACTGTGGTCGAGCGCCTATGAGCGAGCCCAGAATGGCCGAGATACAGAACCTAGTATGGTCGAGCACCTATGAGCAAGCCTACTATGGCAGAGCAGTTACACGTACCGAGACTTATAGAGCCGGACATCTATTTTACTTACTATATTGAGAGAGATGAGTCAGTATCAGCAGGTAAGCATATCTTCAAATCATATTTGACTCACAGGTACTTTCAGTTATTATATTATCAGTTCAGTTTCAGATTATAGTTTTTTTGTTGCCTTGCATACTCGGTACATTATTTCGTAGTGACGTCCCTTTTGCTGGGGACGCTGCATTTCATGCTTGCAAGTCCTGATAGACAGCTGGATAGACCTTCCCAGTATACAAAGTCAAACATCAGCTTGGTTGGTAAGCTCCATTTCCTCGGAGTTATCAGGTCTATACCTTGGAGTCCATTTTATATATACAGGTTTGATGGGTAGGTCCAAGCCCTATCCCAACCATGATACAATTCATCTATTCCGTGAGGCTTGTAGACGAGTCATGTATTTTTTTATATCAGTATTGTGGCTTTACAAGCCCTATGTAGATGTTTAGCTTGGTATTGCTGGTTATAGATGTTATTTTCAGAGGATTCAGAATATGGCCTCATCGGCCTAAGTTGAGGGTTACCCCTTAAAAGTTCACAGTTACAGAGTGGTACACTCGGGCCGATGGTTTGGGGCGTGACGGTTCCCATTTCTTCTTGTTCTTCCTAATCACTTTGATCGCATTACTGATTACCTAAAGCTCATTCAGGTTGTTGTTCAGACTCTCTAGAAGTCCCTTCTTTAGTGAGCCTATATCATAGTCTTCATCCAGTAAGCCTTTCTCAGCTATGTTGTTAGATTCATCAAATATTGCATGGAAATTTTCTTCCACACACATAGTTTCTTTTATTAAATACTTTGTATGCTTTACTATGTGGTGAATATCCCAAGAATACTCCCTCATCACTTCTGTCATCAAACTTACTTAGAGCTTCTTTTCCATTGTTGTATACAAAATATTTACACCCAAAAGTTGTTAGGTGACTGATGTTGAGCTTTCTTCCTCAAAGTAACTCATAGGGAGTCTTCTCAAGAATGGTTCTACTATGCACTTGTTTATCAAGTAGCAAGCAGTATTAATTGACTCAGCACAAAGCTTTTAGGCAGTCCAATAGCAATTAGTATGGTCCTGCCCATATCTTCTAGAGATCTGTTCTTTCTTTCCACAACACTATTTTGTTGTGGAGTTCTGGGTGCAGAGAAGTTATGTTCAATTCCATGAATGCTACAGAATTCAAGAAATTTAGATTTTTCAAACACAGTTTCATGATTTGCTCTTATACTTGAAACAAAACTTCCTAGTTTCAACTTAATCATTCTGACAAACACACAAACTGCATGCAAGGTTTCATCCTTAGATGCTAGAAACAAGGTCCATATGTACCTAGAGAAGTCATCGACTATCACAAACACATACTTCTTTCCTCCCATGCTCTTAACTCTCATTGGTCCACAAAAGTCCATGTGGAGAAGTTCAAGGGGTTTGGAGGTACTAACAACTTTCTTAGATTTAAAAGATGACCTTACGTCTTTACCTCTGACATATGCATCTCAAACTTTATAAGATGCAAACTCAACTCTTGGTAACCCGTGGAGCAGGTCCTTTACTGCCAGTTTATTAAGTTGAGACAAACTGGCATGCCTCAGTCTTCTATGCCATAGTAGTGGATCATCTTCCCCTACACTTAAACATGTATGCTCACTCTCATGAAGAGACATAATAGATATCGTGTAGACATTGTTATATCTCTTGCCTTTCAGAAAAATTTCATTAGTATCCAGATTAGTGACAGTATAGATTGTGGAATTAAACTTTACCTCATTACCTTTATCACACATTTGAGAGATACTGAAGAGATGACTCTTGTGTCCCACTAAATAGTATACATCTTCTATAGTATGAGAGAGTTATTTACCAACTTTACCATAAATGTTATTTTTCATTTCTTCTTATTTTCAAAAGACACACTCCCTCCTTGGAAGGCTGCCAGTGAGAGGAAATTCTTCTTTTCACCATTCATATGTCTTGAGAATCCACTGTCTAGATACCAGTCTTGATTGCTTCCTCTCACTTTAGACTGCAACAAAAATCATAGGTTAGTCTTGGAACCTAGACAAGATAAGGTCCTTTTTTGTTGGAAAAAAGATGAATTAAATCTCTTTTTACCCAGAAGGGAAGAGTATTAAATGTCCTTTTAGTAACGACCTTAATCCACTTAGCTTGAACAAGGGGGAGTGATTGTGGGTTTTTATTCTATTGCCACATGTTTAAGTAGCCCAAAGGTATTTTTGAACTGATCATGTATTAAAGCAGGGCAATTGTCTCTGAAGTGTCCCACCTTCCCACAATGAGTGCACATCTTATTATCAGATATTCCTACATACTTAGGATCAAACCTAGGTATAGTTTTCTAATATCTAATTCCTGATTTATTAGTGCTGCTATTTTCATTTAGCCATTTCAATACATCAGAGGATGTATGCCACTTTCTTAGCCTAGTCAGTTCATACTTTGCCTTTTCAAGGTTCTCTTGAAATACTTTATTCCTATAATTAGCATCATATAGACTATCTTTGAGATCTTTCAGTTCTTTTTCAAGATTGTTTGTAGATCACTCATTATTCCCTTTTCATTAGCGGAAGATTGTTGATCATTATGAGAAGTGAGTTCAAGGACTTGGTTCTTAAGATTCTTGACATTTCCTTCCAGATCTACTTTGTTATATTCAAGATTTTTAAAATCAAGCTTAACACATGAAAGGTTGCTTACTAACTGGTCATTACCAGCACTTAACATATCCATATCACTCATCATGGTTACTATTATTGACATTAGTTGTTTTATATACATACCATGGATGTTTTCTTTCATATTAGAGATACAAACCTGATTTGGTTTATCTTCATCCTCTGAGTCACGCATGACCATCATTCCTATCACTTCCTCTTCTGTCTTGCTTTCTTAAGTTTCCATCAGGCAGCCTCAATGTTTTCATTTCCATAATCAACCTCCAGAGCCCACTATATATCATGAGAAGATATGCATGAGGATACCTTTTAGAGAACATTCCTTGACATACTCCTATAGATCAGATCCTTTGATTTAGCATTTTTCTAGATTATCTGACGATCCTCAGCATCATATTCTCCTCTCTTTTGATGATCACGTTTCCATCACTATCCACTTTAGTAGGTATAATTTACCCATTATTGACAATTATCCATAGGTTAAAATCAGTAGCCTGAAGGAACACTTCCATACGCATCTTCCATTCATTGTAGTGGTGTCCATAAAAAGGAGGGGGTCTACCAAAGTGCATTCCTAGTTGTACAGGGGGCTCAGCTTCAACAGCATCGTGTGAGTCAATAACAACATAAATACTAATGACCTCGTCTTCCTTCTACTCCTTATTGTCACTTCCAATGTCTGCATATGCTGCTAGAAAGGCTTGTTTCATGGCCTTAGTGAATCCCTTGCTTAGAATTTTACCTTTGTTTAGACAACGCTCTTTCATCTATCCCTTTTCTCTTTTTCATATCTTTCTTTCTTCCATTCAATTTCCTATATTTGGACAGTCTTTGACCGTGTAGTCTAGTTTGTTACACTTGTAACACCCATCATAAGAAGATTGTCAGTCTACATAGGTTTTCCATTGCTTTCTCTTTTAGGTTCATTCTTGGAGTTCTTCATGAACCTTTTGAACTTGTCAAACATTGCTAGGTCCAGTTCATTGTTATCAGAGTCATCTTCTTCAGACGCCTTAAGAACTAGTGCCTTATCTCTCTTTGGCTCATCCTTGCGCAGTTCCAGTTTTCTCATCTCATGAGTCTTTAAGTTACCAATCAACTTGTCCAATGAAATCATGTCCAACTCCTTTGCTTCCTGAATGGTTGTGAATGTTGATTCCCATGATGCAGGGAGAATCCTTAGAACTTTCCTGACCAATTTCGCAAAGGTAAATACTTTCCCAATAACTTTAGTTCATTTATTATTATAGTGAACTTGGTCATCATCTCTTGAATAGGTTCAGACTTCCTCATAGAGAAGAGCTCATAGTTTCTAATGAGTAATTCAATTATTGTTCTCTTTACTTAGTTAGTTCCTTCATGGGCAGTTTGAAGTCATCATCTCCTGCATTAGAGCAGGCAGATATCCTATTATACTCATCAGGACCAAGTCCAAAGATGATAATCTTCTTGGCCTTTGCATTCTTTTGCATTATCCTGAAGTTTGTTGCCACAACTTCCAAAGATTCTTTAGGAACAGTTTCATTTTTCCCATTTTGTTTAGCAGGAGTTAATGGTCCTCGATTCACTATTGTTCATAGTTCATAGTCCTTGGCCATTAGGAAATCCTCCATTCTTGTCTCCCACCAACTGTAATATTTTTCGTTAAAAGAGGTGCTCTGGTAGTTGACTGTCCTTTTTTGGTTCCAGGTGGAGCACTCATTTTCTTCCAAGTTATCTCTAGGTAGTAACCACGTTTGAAAGAACCTTCTCTGATACCACTTGTCAACTTGAGCGCCTTCCTAAATTACTAAAGAACTTGGTTATTTGTCTTACTCCTTACGTGTAAATAAAATAAGCAAAAAAGTAAGGACCACAATTTTTACATGAAAAATCACCATGCTTAAAGGTGCAAAAATCACGACCTGCCACGTAGGATCATAATTTTAACTTCACTAGAACAAATGAGTCAAAGGTACTGATTACAAAACTTTGTAAACCAATACCCATACGCTTCCCCATTTATTATATGAATTATAAGTTACTCTAATTATCACACTCACACAATACTCGAACAAATATGTTTTGAATAACATGCTGATTGCAATTCAATCTCCTAATACACATGAACTAAATGTAACACCGGGCTGGTCATTTTGTGTATTGTAGCCATGATCCTCTATTTGTCACTTCTCCTATGTCCATTTGTGGTTATATGACTTGTGGGGATCGTTGGATTGGTTTCAGATAGGATTCAGGGTGAATTGGGACACTTAGTCCCAAGGTTGAAAGAGTTGACCAGATTTTGACTTTTATGTACACGACTCCAAAATGAATTTTGATGGTTCCAGTAGCTTTGTACAGTGATTTTGGACATAGGTGTATGTCCAACTATTGATTTGGAGGTCTTTAAGTTGTTTTGGCTTGAATTGGTGAAAGTTGGAAAGTTGAAGGTTTGGAAGCTTAAGAGGTTTGACCGAGAGTTGCCTTTTTTGATACTAGGGTCGAATTTTGGTTTCGGGAGTTGGAATAGGTTCATCGTGTCATTTGGGACTAGTGTGAAAATTGAGGTCATTCGAAGTTGATTTGGTATGGTTCAGCTTTGGATTTAGAAGTTGGAAGTTCATTAGTTTCATTAGGCTTGAATTGATGTGTGATTCGTGGTTTTGGTATTGTTTGACGTGATTTGAAGGTTTGAGTAAGTTCGTATCATGTTTTAGTACTTGTTAGTATGTTTGGAAGGGGTCATGACGGACCAAGGGTGTTTTGGATGGTTGTCGGATTCATTTTTGGACTTTGAAGACTGCTGAACTTGTGCATCTGGTTTCCTTATTCGCGATCGCGAACGCTTAGAGTTATTTGGTGGCTAGTGGAAACTATGCATTAAATTCGCGAGTTCAGGGACGCGTTCGCTAATACTGAGGCAGGTTTTTCACCATGAACGCGAGCTAGATGACGTGTTAACATAGAAGGAATGTAAGTCTTAGGGTGGAAGGAGTTTGTTCTTTGCGGTCGCGAGACTTGGATCGTGATCGCGTAGCTGTAAGGTGTTGACCATCACGTTCGCGAATGAGATGTCACGTCCGCGTAAGAGGAATTGGCAGCTGGTGATACTTGTTCTTCGTGAACGCGAGGCATTTTCCATGTTCGCGTAGTGTAATGACTGGTAGTCTCTTTTAAATCCCATTTCGAGGGTTAGAGTTAACATATCATACTTTGAGTTGTAGAGCTTGATTTTGGGCGATTTTGGAGGGGATTTTCACCATTGGGTCGGGATTCGAGTTGTTCAAAGGCTGATACACATAGGAAGGGCTTGTTGGAGTATTGATTTACGCATATTGAGGTAAGTAACATTTCTAATCTTGGAATTGAGTGTAATTATCCCTAAAAAATGTGATTTGTGTTGTGTTGGGGTTACGCACATGCTAGCTGACGGGCGTGTGGGCGTGTACCGTGGTAATCATTATTCGGGTTGATTTTTGTTTTGTGCTACTATAAAGTCTTTTTTTATTTGTGTACTTTCTCACGTGTTAGAGTAAATGAGCGGTGATTCATGTTAGAAATCATGTTTAGGCTATGTGCTTATTCGATTGAGACCTATTCAGGCTATTTCTATTGTTTTGAGTTACCTGTTTTAACTGTATTTATATACTCAGTCATGGTTCTTCATTTGTAGAGTCTTGCGGATTGCTACGATGACATATCTACTTATCGTTGAGAGACTATCGAACCGTTATGAAACTTCACCTTCTTGCATTCTTGTCGTGAGGATTTGTTATTTTCTAAGCTTGAAACTCGAGTATTCTATTCTCTCACAAATGGTGGGGACTCATACGACCAGATCAGGCGAACGGCCACCAGTACCACCAGTTAGGGCTCCAAACGTTGGGGCCGCGGTAGAGGCCGGGGTGCAGGTCATACTATAGCTAGAGTATCACCAGTGGAGCCACCAGTTTCTTCAGCTGAGGATCAGGCACCAAATGTTGTTGATTCGGTGGGACCAGCTCAGGCACCAGCAGTGCCCATTGTTATCCTAGGCCTTCGGGAGGCCTTGGCCTAGATTTTGAATATATGCACGAGCCTTGCTTTGGAGGCTTCTGTTATAGTTGCACCAACCACTTCATAGGACGGGGGAGGTGCCCAGACTCCCCCTTCCCGTACTCCAGAGCAGTTAGCTCAGGGACTCTAGAAACTAGGGGTACTACCAGCAGCTGATTTCTGCTGCTCGGGCCGAGGTTGTCCCACCAACGAGTGATGAGGAGCAGATAATACTGGATCAGTTTAGAAGGCTTAAGCCTCCAAAGTTCGGTGAAGCATAGCCTGAGGATGCTCGGGATTTTCTAGATATGTGTTAGCGGATTCTTCGCACAGGAGGTCTTTTGGACATTACTGGGGTTGCTTTCACTACATTTCAGCTGACTGGGGTAGCCTACAGATGGTGGCATGCTTATGAGTTGAGATGGCCAGCTGGCATTGCACCACTTACATGGCATGAGTTCTCAGTTCTGTTCATAGAGAAGTTTGTCCCACAAACTCGTAGAGAGGATTTGCATAGGAACTTTAAGCAGCTTATGACAGTAACTCAGTATGAGATGAGGTTCGCAGATCTAGCTCGTCATGCAGTGTGGTTGGTTTATACTGAGAGAGAGGGGGTAGGGCAGTTCATTAATGGCCTCAACTATGGCCTACATTTCAGTTTGGCTCGAGAGGCTGAGACAGATTTTTGGTTTGACCAAGTGGTCGAGACTAGGCACTTGGATTCAGTTTGTATGCTTGAGAGCAAGGAACAGTTCGTATGCTTGAGAGCGAGGAACGGGAGGTCAAGAGGCCCCGTAGTTTAGGTGGTTTCAATGTACCTCCTCTGGAGGTCAGCCACATTACAGTAGGGGTCCACTTACAGGCCCGCTCAGATGGATCGTCTGGTTCATCATAGTGCATCAGCTAGTCATGGTTCATACAGTACTTGTCAGGTTCAATCATCATTCATTGCACTCCCGGCTTAGAGTTTGTTCTGTGCTCCATAAATTTGGGTTCGTCAGTACTGGGTTCTTCTAGTGGCTATTCTAGTTCTTAAGGTTTGATTCAGGCCCCACAGCGATCCTTAGATCGAGGTTTCTTCGAGTGCGGGGAGTTGGGATATGTAAGGAGATATTTTCCCCGTCTTACCGGAGGTCCCGTTCAGAAAAGAGGTCAGGCTACTATTTCTGCACGAGTTACTAAGCCACCCGGTTAGCAAGCTCGGGATAGGACTCAGGCAATTTGGGGTCGCCCTATAGGGGGAGGTCGATAAGGTGGCAGTCAGGCTTGATGCTATGATTTTTCCGCCAGACCAGAGATAGTTCATTCCGATGTTATGATCACAGGTATTGTTTTAGTGTGCCAAAGAGATGATTTAGTATTATTTGACCCTAGTTCAACCTATTAAGATGTGTCATCACACTTTGCTCGTTATTTGGATATGCCACGTGATTCCTTAGTTATGCTTGTTCATGTATCTATACCAGTGGGTGACTCTATTTTTGTGGACCATGTGTATCGATCGTGTGTGGTGACTATTGGGGGATCGAAGACGAGAATTGATCTAATACTGATAAGCATGGTTGATTTTGACGTTATTTTAGGCATGGATTGGTGTAGGCGATGTAGGGATTTCCTAGGGTTGAGTGGAGAGGTTCCCTGGATTATGTTCCCAGTAGAGTGATTTCATATTTGAAGTCTCAACATATGATTGAGAAGGAAAATGTGGCATATTTGGCCTTTATGAGAGATGTTAGTGCTGATGCTCCTACCATTGAGTCAGTTACAGTATTGAGACAATATCCAAATGTATTTCCTACAGACCTATCGGGAATGCCACCCCACAGGGACATTGATTTTGGTATTGATTTGGTGTCGAGCACACAGCCGATATCCATTCCACCATATCGCATGGCACAAGAGGAATTGAAAGAGCTAAAGGAAAAGCTTCAATAGTTTCTTGATAAGGATTTCATCAAGCCTAGTGTGTCTCCTTGGGGTGAGCCAGTTCTATATGTGAAGAAGAAGGATGGTACTATGCAGATGTGCATTGATTACAAGTAGTTGAACAAAGTCACCATTAAGAACAAGTACTACCGCGCATTGATGTCATATTTGACCAACTTCTGGGTGCTAGAGCATTTTCGAAGATTGATTTGAGGTTAGGGTATCATCAGTTGAAGATTCGGGATTCTGATAATTTGAAGACAACATTCAGGACTCGCTATGGTCTCTACGATTTTCTTGTGATGTCTTTAAGGCTGACCAATGCCCCAACAGCTTCCATGCACTTGATAAACAGTGTGTTCCAGTCGTATCTTGATTCTTTCGTCATAGTATTCATTGATGATATATTGGTGTACTCATGCAGCTAGGAGGAGCATGAGAAACATTTGAGGATTGTACTCCAGACCTTGAGAGAGAATAAGCTTTATGCTAAATTCTCCAAGTATGAGTTTTGGCTCGATTTGATAGAGTTCTTAGGTCATGTGGTGTCTGGTGAGGGATCAAGGTGGATTCGAAGAAGATTGAGGCAATTCAGAGTTGGCCGAGACCGACTTCATCTACTAAGATCCGAGGTTTTCTTGGTTTGGCAGGGTATTATCTTCACTTTACGGAGGGTTTCTCGTTCATTACTACACCTCTAACTAGATTGACCTAGAAGGGTGCCCCATTCAGGTGGTCTGATGAGTGTGAGAACAACTTTCAGAAGCTCAAGACTACCTTGACCATAACTCCAGTTCTAGTTTTTCCATCAACATCGGATTCATATGCAGTTTATTATGATGCTTCGCAGATTAGCATCGGGTGTGTCTTGATGTAGGAGGGTAGTGTTATTGTTTATGCTTTGCGTCAGCTGAATCCTCATGAGAAAAACTACCTCGTTCATGATTTAAAGTTGCCAGCCATTGTTCATGCATTGAAGATTTGGAGGCACTATCTCTACGGCGTGTCGTGAGAGGTATTCACGGATCATCGGAGTCTGCAGCACTTACTTAAGCAAAAAGATCTAAACTTGAGGCAGCGGAGGTGGTTGGAGATGTTAAAAGACTATGATATCACCATTTTGTACCAATCTAGGAAATCCAATGTAGTGGTCAAAGCTTTGAGTAGAAAGGCTACGAGTATGGGTAGCCTTGCACATATTACAGTTGGTGAGAGACTACTAGCATTGGATGTTCGGGCTTTGGCCAATTAGTTCATGAGGTTAGATGTTTCGGAGCTTAGTTGGGTTCTTGCTTGCGTGGTTTCTCAGTCTTCCTTGTATGAGCGTATCAGAGCGCGTCAATATGAAGACCCCTATTTTCTTGTCCTTGAGGACATGGTGCAGCACGATGATGCCAAGGAGGTTTCTACTGGAGATGAAGAGGTGTTACGGATGCAAGGTCAAATTTATGTGCCCAATGTGGATGCGTTGTGGGAGTTGATTCTTGAGGAGGCCCACAGTTCACGGTATTCCCTTTATACAGATGCCACCAAGATGTATCACAATTAGAGGCAACACTATTGGTGGAGAAGAATGAAGAAAGATAGAGTGGAGTATGTGGCTCAGTGTTTGAACTATCATCAAGTGAAGTACGAGCACCAGATCCCGTGCGGTTTGCTTCAGAGGCTTGAGATTTCCGAGTGGAAGTGGGAGCGTATTACTATGGATTTCATTATTGGGCTCCAACAGACTTTGGAGAAATTCGACGCAGTGTGGGTTATTCGGGATAAACTGACCAAGTCTGCACACTTTATTTTGGTTGTGACTACCTATTATTCAGATCAGCTGGCTCAGAGTGCCAGTGTCTATTATTTCTTATCGAGGTACACAATTCACATCACAGTTTTGGAGAGCAATGAAGCAAGAGTTAGGTATGCGGGTTGAGTTAAGTACAACATTTCACCCCCAGACGGATGGGCAGTCCGAGTACACCATTCAGATCTTGGAGGACATGTTATTATCTTGTATTATGGATTTCGGGGGGTTCATGGGATCAGTTCTTACAGCTTGCAGAGTTTGCCTACAATAACAGCTACCAATCGAGTATTCACATGCTCTTTATGAGGCCTTATATGGGAGGCAGTGTTGTTCTCAGGTTGGTTGGTTTGAGTGGGGAGAGGCTAGGTTGTTGAGCACTAATATAGTTCGAGATGCCTTGGAGAAAGTCAAGTTGATTTAAGATAGGCTTCGTACAAACTAGTCTAGGAAGAAGAGTTACGCTGATCAGAAGGTTCGTGATGCTGCATATATGTCGCGTGAAAAGGTTTTGCTCTGAGTTTCACCCATGAAGGGTGTGAAGAGGCTCGGGAAGAAGAGAAAGTTGAGCCCTCGATATACTTTCCCCTTTGCGGTGCTTGAGAGAGTTGGGGAGGTGTCCTACACACTGGCATTGCCACCTAGATTATCAGATGTTCACCAAGTGTTTCATGTTTCTATGCTCAGGAAGTATTATGGTGATCTGTCATATGTTTTGGACTTCAGCACGGTCCAATTAGATGGGGATTTGACTAATTATATGGAGCCGGTGGCTATTCTGGATCGGCAGATTCGGAAGTTGAGGTCAAAGAATATAGAATCAGTGAAGGTCCAATAGAGAAGTTAGCCAGTCGAGGAGGCTCCTTGGGAGACCGAGCTGGAGATGTGGAGCAACTATCCACACCTATTTGAGACTCCAGGTATAATTCTAGACCCGTTTAAGGATGAATATTTTTTTAAGAGGGGGAGAATATAATGAACAGGCCGATTGTTTCGTTTATTGTAGCCATGTTCTCCTATTTATCGCTTATTATATGTTCATTTGTGGTTATATGACTTGCCAGGATGGCTGGATTGATTTCGGCGAGGTTTCTGGGTGAATTGGGACACTTAGTCCCAAGGTTGGAGGCTTAAGTTGAAAGAGTTGATCGGAGTTTGACTTTTGCGTAGACGACTCCGGAATGAGTTTTGATGGTTCCAATAGCTTCGATGGTTATGTTGGACTTAGGCGTATTATCAGATATTGATTTGGATGTCCATAGGTTGTTTTGGCTTGAATTAAAGAAAGTTGAAAAGTTAAGGTTTAGAAGGTTGAGAGGTTTGACCGAGAGTGGATTTTGTTGATATCGGGTTCGAATTTTAGTTCCAGGAGTTGGAATAGGTCTGTTGTGTCATTTAGGACAAGTGTACAAAATTTGAGTTCATTCGGAGTTGATGGTTCGGCATTGGTTTTAGAAGTTGGAAGTTCATTAGTTTCATTAGGCTTGAATTGATGTGTGATTCATGGTTTTGGTATTGTATGATGTCATTTGAAGGTCACGTAAGTCCGTATCGTGTTTTAGGACTTATTAGTATGTTTGGATGGGGTCTCGAGGGCATTTTGGATGGTTGTCAGATTCATTTTTTGATTTTAAAGACTACTGAACTTGTGCATCTGGTTTCCTTATTCGCGATCATGTAGAGTTATTTGGTGGTTGGTGGAAATTTCTCGTGTTCGCGAGTTCAGGGACGCATTCGCAAAAGCTGAGGCCGGTTGTTCACCGCGAAAACGAGCTAGATGATGCATTCGTATAGAAGGAAGGAAAGGCTCAAGGATGGCATGAGTTTGTTCTTTGCGGTCGTGAGACCTGGACTACGATCGCGTAGTTGTAGGGTGATGACCATTGCATTCGCGAGTGAGATATCGCATTCATGTAAGAGGAATTGGCAACTGGTGAGACTTCTTCTACGCGAACGGGAAGCTTCCAAATTCGCGTAGTGTAATGACTGTCAGACTCTTTTAAATCCCATTACGAGGGTCAGAGTTAATAATTATACTTTGAGTTGTAGACCTCAATTTTGGGCAATTTTAGAGGGAATTTTCACGATTTGGATAGAGATTCCAGTCGTTCGGAGGCCGATACGCGTGGGAAGGGCTTGTTGGAGTATTGATTGTGCGTTTATAGCTAAATGATATTTCTAAAGTTGGAAGTGAGGGTAACTATCCATGGAAAACATGTTATTTATATTGTGTTGGGGTGACGCACATGCTAGGTGACAGAGGTGTGGGCGTACACCGTGGTAATCATGGTTCAGGTTGATTTTTGTATTGTGCTGCTATCATGTCTTATTTTATATGGGTAATTCATACTTTTAGAGTAATGATTATGATTTATGTAAGAAATCATATTTAGTCTATGTGCTTATTCTGCTAAGACCTATTGAGGCTATTTCTATTTTTTTGAGTTACCTGTTTTAACTGTATTTATACACTCAATCATGGTTCTTTATTTGCATATCATATCTCAGTCTTTGTTCGTCATTCATGATTACATCACATGTTTAGCATTGTTGTTCCTTATGTGGAGTTGTTGGGCTGAGTGATATAAGATTGTGAGCCCTTGAGAGGTTGATGGCTGAGGTGGGCCGTAGAGTCGTGTTGAGAGTGTTATTATGGATCGGGCTTCACACTGCAGCAGACTATATGCAATTATGTGGATCAGGTTGCACGGCACAGCGGGCCTATTAGCTTTGATTAGCTCTTGGGCAGGATCCGCCGCTCCGGAGTCTGACATACTACCAGCACTGAGTGCAGGCGCATTGATATATACACATGCTTTAGTGAGGGGTATTGATGCCAGGCACTTGTACAGTGCTGAGTGATTGTGTTTTTGTGTGTTATGAGTGGGCATTTGAGACAGACAATGTGAGTACACTAAGAGTGCTAGTACTTGGGAATATCACTGTTAAATCATTCATTTGACATGCATACTTGACATGTAGGCATAGAGATGTACCATTCTCCATGCTAGCTGTAATTGACATGTTCCTATCAGTGTTGGCCTTTAGTTGTTGAAATTGAAAGCACGTCTAAATTTGTATAATATGAACGAGGCTATTATGAAAATACCTTTGTGTTATTTATTATATTTTCATTTTTATATCGGTGTTGTCATTTTATCGGATTCAGACTATTTTTATTCTAAGCTCGTTATTGCTTTCAGCCCAAGATTAGTTCTATTATTTATTGAGTACATGAGATCGGTTGTGCTCTTACTACTTCCTGCACTTCGTGTGCAAATCCAGGTGCATCTGGACGTGGTGATTGCTAGATCCGTGCTAGTACCAGAGCTTGGATACTTCAAGGTAACTGCTATGATGTTCGCGGACCTTGACTCTCTTTTCCTTTATTTTTCTATTACGGAATTGGTATATATTTTGATACTCAGTAGTGCTCATGTAGTCGTTGACGGCAGATTTTAGGGATCGTTGTAGTAATTATTATTGTTTTTATCAGAGAATTATGACATTTTCGTTGTTAAGTATAGTAAACCATGTTTTACTCAAATGTTTAGTTGTTACGTGATTGTTGGCTTGCCTGACAAGTAGTGTTAGGAGCCGTCGCGAGTCCGGTGGGAGTTGGATCATGACACTAAATTGACTCAAATATTGTCTTGCAGAGCACGCTGATGATAAAATTAAGTGTTGAACTTAAAATGCTATGTTACATTACTTAGTCAATGTGCAAAAGGATGGTCTTCACGGTCCATATGCAAAGTATTTAACTACCCAGTGTTGATACCCCAATTGTTCCCTCATATTTTTCAAATATGTATATATACTTTCAAAATAGTGCACATGCACCATCATTCGATCTACAAACATATACAAGCATTTTTCATAATTTTCTATAATTTTTAAAGGCTTTAAATCAATTTATTTCTGTATTTTATTATATAAACATCCAATAATTATCCTCCAAATTATTTTTGGGATGATTTAATAGTCTAAACTCATCATTTATACCCATATTAGGTTTTAAAATTTTTATTTACATTTGTTATAATTATATTTGCATTTTTAGGTTAAATTGCACATTTTGCAATAATAGCCCATATGTACTTAAATTACTTTATTTATGAAAAAATAACTTTTCATATTTTTTATTATGTTAAACAGTTGTTTTTAATCATTTGCATGCACAAATAATATATTTTGTTATTCATCTATTATTTTTGTAAATTATTATTTATTAAAATTGGGTATTTAAAATCTGGCCCTAATTCTATAACTAATTCGGACCTAAAACTACCCAAACCAACCCAATCTGCCTAAGCCCAATACCCTACCCATCCATTAAAAACCCGACCCCATTTTCGCCTAAATCCTGATCGTCGATCAAAATGATCAATGTCCCACAACTAATGACATCTTTCCCTTATATCCCTCATGTCTACCCTAACCCTCATTTATCTAAAGTCGCAGCCCTCATTTCCCCTCCCTGATGAACCCTAACTTCGCCGCCTCACCCAAATCCCCCCAATCCCGGTCCTAATGGGATTCCTTCCCTATTCCTTTACCATTCTAGGTTCTTTCCTTATTTGGTGCTAGATTCCGGAATAACTTAGGTACTTGCCTAAACATGGCAAGTACCACGCTTTGATTCCGTCCAAATCTGTGTTTACCTCTTGAATCTGGAAAATCTCGAGTCCAAGTGCATTATTTGTAATGATTCTTTCATATCTCTCTTGATTCACACTAAGCCCTAAAGGTTAGGGTTCCAGATCTTCTTTGATTTGAACCTAATCTGGTTCAAACTCTATTTTTTAACATTTCGTCTATATTTGTTCTATTACTTATGGATCTGTTTATTTTTGCCGATTTGTGGCTTACCTAATTTAGGGTTTCAAACCCTTTTACTTGAACCAAATCTGGTTCAATATTAGGTTTCCTTTTGAATAATTTCCTATATGTGTTTATTTCTGTGCTAATATGTGTTCTATCCCTTTATTTTTGTTGATTTTGTGTTATACCCGAAATTAGGGTTTCATCCCTTTTCACTTGAACTAATTAGGTTCAATTTCATGTTTCTTTTGAATAATCCCTGTCCACATTGTTTTAATACATGATTATTTTCCATTACTCTTTGTTGATTTTGGGGTATACCTAATTTAGAGTTTCTGACCCTTTTTACTTTAACCAAATCTGGTTCGATTGAGTATTCCTTTTTACAATAGTCTCTTGTCTGCCTTATGTGATTCTTTACCTTATTTCCTACTGGTTTTGTGTATTTTTCACCGAAAATTTAGGGTTCAACCCTACTGATTTAAGCATTGACTTCAGTATTTAAGTGAGCAATTCTTTTAAGGCTAAGAGGATTATTCGAACCCCTCCCCACTCCCCTTTGAAATAAAATTTAGAACTCAAAGTTTCACTCTTAATCTCTCTAGCAACATTACTCTGTGCTTTTGATTCTTCGCCGGATGGAAGGCAAGGCCAGAAATCCTCAACTGTTTTGCTTCTGTTGGTGACAATTGCTACACTGTTGAATTCCTTCTTTCCTGTTTCATCTTAATTGATGAGTTTATTGAAGCCTTTGCTATTCCATTATGATTACTTGTTTAATGTGTTATTGTTATCAAACCATGTTACCCTAAATGCTATTACTTATAGTTAAGACACGTTGAACTTAGTATGAATCGATTAATGAAATTTGCCTAACTCTATGTAATTTAGGACTATATTTTAGCATTAAATAGTCTTTCATACCTCTTCCTCATGACTGGTTAATTATGTGTGCCTTAACAGATTCATCAGTTTGTTTGTTGAACATGTTACCACGTAATATGTTTGTTTTTGTGTTCACTATGCTATAACACCTTTATTAAATTGTCTTAATCAATTCCTGACCTACTGCTAATCAATGAGCTTTCGTTTTGTGACTTAATTTGATCTGAAATCTTTGTGATCTCTGCGAACATGTTTGTGAATTTGCTTTATTAGCATGTAACTTTGTTAACTCCTAAAACTGGATTAAGTTTGCCTGAGTTCAAATCTGTTGCTATTTGTTTGTGTTCCATGTGTGATTCTGTAATCCCCTCCTACTCTCCTGAATCCTCACTCTTTGTTGGTTGAAATATAAAGCAATTTAGGTTCTGTCCCCTGGCCTTCCTAATGTGAGCACTGCTCAGGGTTCATATGAGAACCTCGTGAACTCTGACACGCTAGGATTTGGTCACTAGTCTTCTTTGAACTATTCTGATCATTCTTCTCTAGTGTGAGCACTTCCCTGGGTTCTTGAAGCCTTTGGGAAATCTGACATACTAGAGATTTGGGTTATGTATGCGTATCCTTGAGATATGGGTAAATCATTCACTGATGGCTATTGTGTATCTATGAACATGGGATTTTGGAGCTACTATGAGTTAAAGGCCTGGCTTATCCAGGTGCATTTAGGTCTGCTACAGGCTTCCTATAGTTTATATACTTTATAATTCATTCATTAAATTCTGGTCTGTAATAATTTGTAATAATAATTGGGGTGTTAGTAAATTGGAAAAGTGAGTTTATTTTAACATTTGCATGAGAATGGGTAGAAATCCTGCCTATAGATGTTCACTTTGCTCATTCTGCTATTATGTGTTAGATAACCTGCCTATAGGTGTTCACTTTGCTCATTCTGCTATTGTGTGTTAGATTACCTACCTATAGGTGTTTTATCTGTCTAGCTTATTCTGCTTTTACACGTTAGATACCATGCCTATAGGAAATAAAGTAACCAAAATTCGACTTGCATTGCAGCATATTCATTAGGCATCATGATCATAGGGTCATTTATATTCTACAAATCTGCATTTTTTTTAGATATCATGCCTATATGGTTAATTGATTGATATGTTATTGTCGTAGTTGCCCATTTAGTATACATGCCTATAGGAACTAAAACCCGTTTTAATCATCCAGGGTAGGAATTATGTCTATAGGGTAATCATCATCTGTGTTAAGCACTAAGACTAGGCTTTAAACATTGTCTCGTTGAACATCATTAGAGAGCATGCCTATAGGAACAACTAAGTAATTCTGAATATCTCTCGTTGCTTATCACTGCCTAACACTGAGAAAATCACCTAGATAACATGTCTATAGGTTTAACCGCTTATAATTATAATCAGTAGGCAAATGTGCAGTCACTTAGGAATTACTTTGCATAACTGCATGTATGATTAAAATCCTGAATGACATAGAAATCATGTCTATAGGACCTAACAACTTTAATTGTTGAAACTGTCAAAACGTATTATTTGTTTACATGCATTTGTTGCCTAAGTGCGGAGGTTAACCTGAGCCATTATTTGCTTTTACATGAAAGCCCAACTTGTTTTGTCTGTCACCTAGTTTTACCATTTTTTGAGCAACCTAAGTTAAGTCTAAAACCATCCAAAGTAGAGGTCCAAATGCCTCCTGGGCCATAGGCAAGGGACGGGTAGTGCACGCATAGGGTACGAGTTAGAATTGATTAGAACGCTTTAGGTAAATAACTTAAAGATAGTAATCGAGATGATAGTCTGTGTCCGCTGAATAATATGAGTAACACCCCCGTCTTGGGGGAGTTACGAAGTATTATTTATGTTGCA